>JAKRSK010008348.1:0-87500 GCA_029891615.1 Natrix natrix natrix
CTCCTTGATTAGTTTCCACCCATTGCTTCTTGTTCTACCCTCAGGTGCCTTGGAGAATAGTTTGACTCCCTCTTCTTTGTGGCAACCCCTGAGATATTGGAACAATGCTATCATGTCTCCCCTAGTCCTTCTTTCTCTTAAGCTAGACATACCCAGTTCCTGCAACCGTTCTTCATATGTTTTAGCTTCCAGTCCCCTCATCCTCTTTGTTGCTCTTCTCTGCACTCTTTCTAGAGTCTCCACATCTTTTTTACATCGTGGCGACCAGAACTGAATGCAGTATTCCAAGTGTGGCATTACCAAGGCCTTATAAAGTGGTATATAAAGTGGTAAATCACTTGACCAAGTTTGGATGGCGCCCCATTGTGCGCCTTGGGAACGGTGAACCTGAAATGTGACAGCTTGAAGTAGAGATTGTGAAGAGTAGTTTTGTCCTTTCAATTTTCTGGTTTTTATTCCTTCCAACCCAATGGAATGTGGGGAACAAATTGTGCATGGGAGCTTAATATTTTGTCTGTCCGTGGGCCGGAGTGAAAATTGAACAGAAGTGGAATAGCAATAACACTTAGACTTATATACCGCTTCACAGTGCTTTACAGCCCTCTCTAAGTGGTTTACAAAGCCAGCCTTTTGCCCCCAACAATTTGACCCACCTTGGGAGGATGGAAGGCTGAGTCAACCTTGATCCTGGTGAGATTTGACCTGCCTAACGGCTGGCAGTCGGTGATCAGCAGAAGTAGCCTGCACTACTGCATTCTAACCACACCGCCATGGCTAAACTGGAATATTTGCATCTAATTTTGGTCACCATATTATAAAAAAAGATGTTGACACTCTGGAAAGAGTGCAGAGAAGAGCAACAAAGAGGATGAGGGGGCTGGAGGCTAAAACATAGAAAGAACGGTTGCAGGAACTGGGTATGTCTAGTTGAATGAAAAAAAGGACTAGGGGAGACATGATAGCAGTCTTCCAAAATCTCAGGGGTTGCCCCAAAGAAGAGGGAGTCAAACTATTCTCCGAGGCACCTGAGTGGAAACTAATCAAGGAGAGAAGCAACTTAGAACTAAAGGAGAAATTTCCTGACAGTGAGAACAATTAATCAGTGGATCAACTTCCCTCCAGAGGTTGTTAATGGTCCAACTCTGGAAGTTTTTAAGAAGATATTGGATAACCATTTGTCTGAAGTGGTGTAGGGTTTCCTGCCTGAGCAGGGGGCTGGACTAGAAGACCTCCAAAGTCCCTTCCAACTCTGTTATTCTATTTTTCCCCTCCCCTCCCTTCTTCTCCACCTCCGTCCTAACCGTTTTCTGCTCTCTTCTTTTGTAGCCTCCCCCAACTTCGTATTTGCACAGTTCTCCCGTCGTCCCAGATTTTGCACCTTTCCTGTTTTCTTCCTCACCGTCGTAGAGCCAGACTCCCTCCCCACAAACGGCTCTGCCGTCCTGGGCAGGAGGAAAGTGCGCATCACAGATTTGCGAGCCCGTCCGGTGTATTTCCAAGTAGCACTAAATAATTAGCGCAGATCACACAGAGCCCTTTCTCAGCGCTCTCTCTCTCTCTCTCTCTCTCTCTCTCTCTCTGCCCAACGGTTTGTTGCGGGCTCAGCTCTTGCCTGATCCAATGTGCTGCTTTTTCATTTTCAAAATGCTTGAGCCAGCTGAAGTTGCCGAAGCAAAAGCTGCTCCAAGAGTCCAGAATGAAGCCCCAACTGCCTCTTTAAAACCATTCGGAGGGAAAACAAAAGAACTTTAGTGCATTAATTCTGGAGGAAGACGAGTCCCCGGGCGACAACATGATCCATATTCCTTCCCCCCTAAGAGAACGCCGGTTCTCCCTTTCTCGCCATCACTCTTCATCTTTTCTGATTTCCCCAAGAATTCAAAAGTTGCTGCTCCTGATGTTTTCAGCTTTTCGGAGACCAAACATTGAAGTTTCGTCCAGGTTGCACGAGATTTCTCTCTCTCTCTCTCTGCGTTGCGTGCTTTTAAAAAAAAAGAACAATTAGATTTTGGATTTCGCCAAGTTCCTCCTGTTTGAAATTGACAGAAGGAGGTTGAATAAATATTCTCCGTTCGCCTTGTGTCTACAGGAGATGGTAGGAAGATCAGAAGCAGGTTGCAAATGGTGTTTCTAATAGCTACATCATTGCCTTTTTTTAAAAAATCTGTATTTAATGAGGATCCAGAAGATTTGCTCACTTCCTCTTCCTCTCGTTGGAATGCAGTAAAGCCACCGTTTGATGGATGACAGCTTAATAGGCCTTGGACACATTTTCCCTTCAGACTTTGCCCTTTGTTTAATGGACTAATAACGTCTGTTAAGTTGAGCTTTCGCTGCAAATGAAGCCCGTGAAGGATGCCAATCGATGCAAAACGGCGTAAAGTAGAATTTAGCAGACGTTCGGATTTAACGGACACCTGCTCCTCCCCAACAGTCCGTTAAATTGGGGTCTTATTCTAAAGCTGTTAACAAAATGCTGTTTGGCTTACATATTTTTCCCCGCGCCCTAATAGGAGTGAAGGGGAGATGCCACTTGTGAGACAGGTTTTTAGGGAGGGGAGAGAGAAATTGAAGAATGGCGGATTGTAGCAGCTCAGGGAGAGATAGCAATAGCAATACCCCTTAGACTTATATGCCGCTTCATAGTGCTTTTACAGCCCTCTCTAAAGTGGTTTACAGAGTCAGCCTCTTGCCCCCAACAATCTGGGTCCTCATTTTACCCACCTCGGAAAGATAGAAGGCTGAGTCAACCTTGAGCCTGGTGGGATTCGAACTGCCGAATTGCAGCTAGCAGTCAGCTGAAGTCGCCTGCAGTACCGCACTCTCACCACTGCGCCACCTCGGCTCTTCTCTAGATGCCTCTAGTCTGGTGGAAGTGTCCCAACTTTCTTGTGTTGAGTTTAGCTGTACCGCAAAGTTGAAGAATGCATGCAACATGGGGAAAGTTATTTTGGTTGCTTGTGCCAAATTATGCGTGCATACTTTGTCGAAGTTGAATATGCGTGCATACTTTGTCCTCTTGCTTTTTGTTCATTGTGTAGACTTGCTGAGTTTGGGATGGAGTTGGGGACTTGCAGCTACGTTATAACTTTCCAAGGTAGAGGGGAGGGGAGGCAGATCACCTTTGCTTATTTATTTACTGTATTTACAATGTAACACTACCCAGGAACCAAGTTAACCCTTATATAAATTGTTGTTGTCGTCGTCAGTTGCGAAGTCGTGTCTGACCCATCGCGACCCCATGGACAACATTCCTCCAGGCCTTCCTGTCCTCTACCATCCTCTGGAGTCCATTGAAGCTCACGCTGACTGTTTCGGTGACTCCATCCAGCCCCTCATTCTCTGTCGTCCCCTTCTTCTTTTGCCCTTCATTGTTCCCAGCATGAGGCTCTTCTCCAGGGAGTACTTCTTCCTTCTCATTAGGTGGCCAAAATATTTTGAGTTTCCTCTTCAGGATCTGGCCTTCTAAAGAGCAGCCAGGGTTGATCTCCTCTAGGACTGACCGGTTGGATGGCCTTGCAGTCCAAGGGACTCAATGCAAGAGTCTTCTCCTCCAGCACCAGAGTTCAAAGGCCTCCATTCTTTGGCGCTCAACCTTCCTTACGGTCCAACCTTCACAGCCATCCATTGCAACTGGGAAAACCACAGCCTTGACTGTACGCCCTTTTGCTGGCAGGGCGATGTCTCTTCTTTTTAGCACTCTGTCTAGATTTGCCATCGCTTTCCTCCCCATAAACGCCAGAAACCTCATAAATGCATTATCTAATTTAAAAAAAATAAATAGAAACGAGAATTCAAAATTGTTCCTCCAAGAAAGAAGACGTAGTAGAGCGTAAGCAGCACCTGGAAAAAAAGCTTGTCAGTTTGCGTTCTCAACACAGCAGAGCGATGTTCTAACTGCTGGCACGGAGCCGTAAACAACAACAACCACAACAACAACCAAAGAGAAGTGGGTGGGTGCGGGGAGCACTTCCTTCATGCATATGGAGGGTTTTTTTTTTGTGTGGAAAAAATGGTATTTTAATGCTTTCTATTAAATTGGGACTAAAAGTGGTATCTTAATTTGCATGCATTAGCATATTTGCATATAGATCACCGAAATGGTGGGTGAGCAAACAGCCTATAAATGGGAAAAAATCTTTTAAAGGCACAGGGCTCCTGACTGAACATAAGATTTAACCTTTTGTGTTTGTTTTGACAACTTTCTACTTCTTTTTCCTTGTTTACTCCAGTTTGCATCTCTTTTTTTTTTCTTTTACATGTAAGGAATGTTTGGAGGATTAGGTTTCATGGTGAGGTTGGCATCTTTTTCCCACTAGTTTCTTTAAGCGTAGAACCTGAGCTGTTTTATTTCATTTTATTTTATTTTTGCACTAAGGGAAACAATTGCTTTGCAGAATTGATAAGAACTCTTTTAACTGGAGCAGCAAATAGCTTTTGTAAGGAGATATTTTTCCCTAGAAAGCTTTGGAAAGGGGGGAACCCAGAGGAACAAAATTTTGTCTACATTTAATCCCTGGAGATAGAGGAACATGTTATTGTGCCCTTCAAATATCTCCATGCGTCCTTAACCCTGTAAAGCATGGGTCCTCTAATTATGGCCCGTGGGCCACATGTGGCCCACCGAAGCCATTAATCCAGCCTGCGCAGGACCACGAAGCTGCCTGTCCCACATCACCACCACCCACCCTTTGGCTAAGCGCAGGACTTACCTTTGGGAGCTCTGCGGGCTGGAACTGAATGGTAAGGCCAACAATTTTTGCCTGCAGAGACCAAAAATGAGCCGTTTTTTGCCTGCTTTTTGCCTGCAGAATGCTTCTGGAGGTAGGGGTGTGAAAAACAGGGTGAAAAGACACCCAAGAGGCCAAAAAAATGGGCGATAAAAGAGATAGACAGAGGGAGGGAGAGAGACAGAGAGAGAGAGAAAGAGGGAGAGAGGCAGAAAGAGGGAGAGAGAAAGAGAAACAGACAGGAAGAGAGAGAGAGAGAGACGAGAGAGAAAGATAAGAGAAAGAGGGAAAGAAAGAGAGAGAGAGAGAGAAAGAGAAAGAGAGAGAAAGAGACAGAGAAAGGGAAAGAGAAAGAGAAAGAGAGAGAAAGAGACAGAGAAAGGGAAAGAGAAAGAAAGAGAGAGAGAGAAAGAGAGAGAAAGAGAGAGAGAAAGAGACAGAGAAAGGGAAAGAGAAAGAGAGAGAGAGAAAGAGAGAGAAAGAGACAGAGAAAGGGAAAGAGAAAGAGAAAGAGAGAGAAAGAGACAGAGAAAGGGAAAGAGAAAGAAAGAGAGAGAGAGAAAGAGAGAGAAAGAGAGAGAGAAAGAGACAGAGAAAGGGAAAGAGAAAGAGAAAGAGAGAGAAAGAGACAGAGAAAGGGAAAGAGAAAGAAAGAGAGAGAGAGAAAGAGAGAGAAAGAGAGAGAGAAAGAGACAGAGAAAGGGAAAGAGAAAGAGAGAGAGAGAAAGAGAGAGAGAAAGAGACAGAGAAAGGGAAAGAGAAAGAGAAAGAGAGAGAAAGAGACAGAGAAAGGAAAAGAGAAAGAAAGAGACAGAGAAAGAGACAGAGAAAGAGACAGAGAAAGAGACAGAGAAAGAGACAGAGAAAGAGACAGAGAAAGAGACAGAGAAAGGGAAAGAGAAAGAAAGAGAGAGAGAGAGAAAGAAAGAGAGAGAAAGAGACAGAGAAAGAGACAGAGAAAGGAAAAGAGAAAGAAAGAGAGAGAGAGAGAAAGAGAGAGAGAGAAAGAGACAGAGAAAGAGACAGAGAAAGGAAAAGAGAAAGAAAGAGACAGAGAAAGAGACAGAGAAAGAGACAGAGAAAGAGACAGAGAAAGAGACAGAGAAAGGAAAAGAGAAAGAGACAGAGAAAGAGACAGAGAAAGAGACAGAGAAAGGGAAAGAGAAAGAAAGAGAGAGAGAGAGAAAGAAAGAGAGAGAAAGAGACAGAGAAAGAGACAGAGAAAGGAAAAGAGAAAGAAAGAGAGAGAGAGAGAAAGAGAGAGAGAGAAAGAGACAGAGAAAGAGACAGAGAAAGGAAAAGAGAAAGAAAGAGACAGAGAAAGAGACAGAGAAAGAGAGAGAAAGAGACAGAGAAAGAGACAGAGAAAGGAAAAGAGAAAGAAAGAGAGAGAGAGAGAAAGAAAGAGAGAGAAAGAGACAGAGAAAGAGACAGAGAAAGGAAAAGAGAAAGAAAGAGAGAGAGAGAGAAAGAGAGAGAGAGAAAGAGACAGAGAAAGGGAAAGAGAAAGAAAGAAAGAGAGAGAGGAAGAGAAAGAGAGAGAAAGAGAGAGAGAAAGAGACAGAGAAAGAGAAAGAAAGAGAGAGAGAGAGATTTCTCAAGCTCTTTGCGGCTGAGAAGAATTCCTGCAAAACTGAGTTTCCTGAAGTGGACCACTAGACTCCTAAACAACTAAAAAAAATGATCTAGTAAAAAGAAAAGGCCAAACAAAAGAGCAATATGCAAACAACCCCCCCCCCAAAAAAAAACCCACCCACCCCCAGGCGCAAAACAAATTAAAGTTTAATTTGTGTGCCTTGTTCAATGGACTGTTAAATTGGCCACACCCCCTAGTCACATGACCTAGCCACGCCTTTCCCCAATCACATGACCTCCTAGCCATGCCCACCCAGCCAGTCCTCCCCGCCCCCCAACCAACAGTCTGATAGGCTATAAATTGGCCCCCTTGTTTAAAAGGTTTGAGGACCCCTGCTGTAAAGTAACCCGTGCCTAAGAGGAAAAAGTACTCTGCACATGTTCTCTCTCTTTTTTTTTTTTTTTTGTCGCTTCCCAAACGTCAGGGCGGACCTCCGTTTTCCTGGCAATGGGCTTTGCTTTCATCCTTTGCCTTGGGTGCCTGAGTCTGAATGTAAGTGTTGCGTTGGTCTAGCCCAGGGGTGTCCAAACTTGGGAACTTTAAGACTTGTGGACTTCAACTCCCAGAATTCCCCAGCATGGCTGGGGAATTCTGGGAGTTGAAGTCCACAAGTCTTAAAGTTCCCAAGTTTGGACACCCCTGGGCTAGACCAAGGTCGATGCGCCAGCGCTAATGACGATCAGAAGCCAAGTGAAGCGGCCAAGCCTCTCCGCCATCAGATTGGGGAGGCTAATGGAAGCCATTTCAGCCAAAAGCGGATGCTGCATTGATTCCTGTGTGTGTATATTTATATATATAGATACATACATACATACATACACATGATCAAGTGTATAAACTTCAGCCAATATACGGCGCACAGATAAATAAAATGCATCCTGAAAAATTAATGGAATGGGCACGCAAATCCATCCCCCATTGATCACGACGGCTGCTTAGATCATCAGGAATTCCTTCTCTTCCATTTTTCTAAAGGATTCCTCTCTTCCCTTCTTTTCTTGGGATAAAAGCTTGAAGGTGGAACGGAAAAAAATATATTTTAGGCAAAGACAGGAGCATATAGGTAAAGGTTCCCCTCTCACATATGTGCTAGTCGTTCCCGACTCTAGGGGAACGCTGCTCATCTCCGTTTCAAAGCCGAAGAGCCAGCGCTGTCCGAAGACGTCTCCGTGTGGTCATGTGACCGGCATGACTCAATGCCGAAGGCGCACGGAACGCTGTTCCCTCCCCACCAAAGGGGGTTTCTATTTTTCTCCTTGCATTTCTTAACGTGCTTTCGAACTGCTAGGTTGGCAGAAGCTGGGACGAGTCACGGGAGCTCCCTCCGTTACGCGGCGCTGGGGATTCGAACCGCCGACCTTTCTGATTGACCAGCTCCGCGTCTTAGCCACTGAGCCACCGCGGCCTGTTCAGATGTTGCCTCTGACATGAATTGCACGGCTTTTGACCTCTCTCTGTCAGTCTTGCATCCCTACAAGATGGGAGTAACTTGTGCTAAGGCGTTTTTCCCTCCGCGAAATGTATTTAAGAGATGGCCGTACCCCCCCCCCCACATTCTTCCCTCCGCCCACCCCCTTTTTTCATCAGCTAAGGCTCTTCCAGGGTTTTCTATTTATAGACCCTGTTACATTGTTGCTGCCGTATTAATTATAATGGAAAGGTTGATTAAAATATGTTTGAATGCATTAGCGCTGCCTGTTACGAGCACGTCGTGTGGCCAAAGTAGCTTATAAATGTAAAAATCTCATTTTTACATCCCAGGGAGAATCTTAAAAGGCTGAAGGAAGATGGAAGAACTGGGGATCGCATTGAGGCAGAATCAAATGTTTCTCTCTTACGTTTGTTGGGGGAAGCATTTAGGGATGGCTCGGGGGTTAAGGCGCTGATCTTGTTGATCAGGAAAGGTGAGCAGTTTGGCAGTTCGAATCCCTAGCGCCGCGTAGTGTTAATACCACTTTATAATGCCTCGGGAAGGCCACACTTGGAATACTGCATTCAGTTTTGGTCACCACGATGTAGAAAAGATGTGGAGACTCTAGAAAGAGTGCAGAGAAGAGCAACCAAGACGATTATGGGGACTGGAGGCTAAAACATATGAAGAACGGTTGCAGGAACTGGGTAAGTCTAGTTTAATGAAAAGAAGGACTAGGGGAGACAGGATAGCAGTCTTCCAATATCTCAGGGGCTTCCACAAAGAAGAGGGAGTCAAGCTATTTTCCAAGGCACCTGAGGGCAGGACAAGAAGCAATGGGTGGAAACTCATCAAGGAGAGAAGCAACTTAGAACTGAGGAGTAATTTCCTGACAGTTAGAACAATTAATCAGTGGAACAACTTGCCTCCAAAAGTTGTGAATCTCCAACACTGGACTTTTTAAAGAAGATGTTGGATAGCCATTTGTCTGAAACGGTATAGCGTTTCCTGCCTAGGCAGGGGGTTGGACTAGAAGACCTCCAAGGTCCCGTCCAACTCTGCTACTGTATTGTATTGTATTGTATTGTATTGTATTGTATTGTATTGTAACGGAGTGAGTTCCCGTTAGTTGTCCCAGCTTCTGCCAACCTAGCAGTTCGAAAACACATTAAAAAATGCATGTAGAAAAAGAGGGACCACCTTTGGTGGGAAGGGAACAGCGCTCCGTTCGCCTTCAGCGTTGAGTCATGCCGGCCACTTGACCACGAAGACGTCTTCGGACAGCGCTGGCTCTTTGGCTTTGAAACGGAGATGAGCACCGCCCCCTAGAGTTGGGAACGACTAGCACGTATGTGCGAGGGGAAGCTTTACCTTTTATCTGCCGCCGGACAAAGAAACGGCCAGAGCCAGGAGGGAGGAAAAACCAGAGAAGGGGCTGTAGCTGTCCAGAGAGAGAGAGAGGGAAGGGGAGCACGGCATCTATTGAGTGTGCCCACTTTATTTTTAATTCCCCTCCTCTTTTTGTTTTCTTTTGCACTGTCCATTGTCCTCCGTGGTTAAGCGGCAAGGCTCTTGCGTTCTGCCTGGGTCAACCAGAGTTTTAATAGGGCAGCCAGTAGTGGAGTCTTGCTGGAGCAGCCCCTGACCTCCTCCTGAGCGCTTGTGGCATCTGTAAAATGCGCAGGGCCTTCGGAGGGCCTCTCTTTGGATAGCTGCTCTGGGAACCATCAACCTGGCAAAGAGGTTGATGGTTCCTTCACTTCTGAAAGAAACCCTTGCAGGAGGAGGTGTCTTCCCCACACAGAGGCTTTCTATTTTTTATTTTTATTCTCTTCTCCCCAGGGTGAAGTTAAGTCTCTCTGGGGTGTTTCCACCTCCGTATCTTAAAGTCTACCTTTACTTTAAAGGTAAAGCTTCCCCTCGCACCTATGTGCTACTCGTTCCTGACTCTAGGGGGTGGTGCTCATCTCCGTTTCAAAGCCGAAGAGCCAGCGCTGTCCGAAGACGTTTCGGTGGTCATGTGGCCGGCATGACTCATCGCCGAAGGCGCACGGAACGCTGTTCCCTTCCCACCAAAGGTGGTCCCTATTTGTCTACTTGCATTTTTTTACGTGTTTTCGAACGGCTAGGTTGGCAGAAGCTGGGACAAGTCACGGGAGGTCACTCCGTTACACGGCGCTAGGGATTCGAACCACCGACCTTTCTGATCGACAAGCTCAGTGTCTTAGCCACTGAGCCACCTTTAGTATATATTCTAAGGTGGTCAGAGAGAGATGTACGTCCACTGCCATGTGGTTCTGAAATGATCCCTTTTGGGCAGTGGTGAAACTCACATTTTTTTACTATTGGTTCTGTAGGTGTGTCTTGGTGGGTGTGGCAGGGGAAGGATACTGCAAAATCTCCATTCCCTTCCCACTCCAGGGGAAGGATACTGCAAAATCTCCATTCCCTTCCCACTCCAGGGGAAGGATACTGCAAAATCTCCATTCCCACCCCACTCCAGGGGAAGGATACTGCAAAATCTCCATTCCCTCCCCACTCCACGGGAAGGATACTGCAAAATCTCCATTCCCTCCCCACTCCAGGGGAAGGATACTGCAAAATCTCCATTCCCACCCCACTCCAGGGGAAGGATACTGCAAAATCTCCATTCCCTCCCCACTCCACGGGAAGGATACTGCAAAATCTCCATTCCCTCCCCACTCCAGGGGAAGGATACTGCAAAATCTCCATTCCCACCCCACTCCACGGGAAGGATACTGCAAAATCTCCATTCCCTCCCCACTCCACGGGAAGGATACTGCAAAATCTCCATTCCCTTCCCACTCCAGGGGAAGGATACTGCAAAATCTCCATTCCCACCCCACTCCAGGGGAAGGATACTGCAAAATCTCCATTCCCTCCCCACTCCACGGGAAGGATACTGCAAAATCTCCATTCCCTCCCCACTCCAGGGAAGGATACTGCAAAATCTCCATTCCCTCCCCACTCCAGGGGAAGGATACTGCAAAATCCCCATTCCCTCCCCACTCCAGGGGAAAGATACTGCAAAATCTCCATTCCCTTCCCACTCCAGGGGAAGGATACTGCAAAATCTCCATTCCCTCCCCACTCCAGGGGAAGGATACTGCAAAATCTCCATTCCCTTCCCACTCCAGGGGAAGGATACTGCAAAATCTCCATTCCCTTCCCACTCCAGGGGAAAGATACTGCAAAATCTCCATTCCCACCCCACTCCAGGGGAAGGATACTGCAAAATCTCCATTCCCTCCCCACTCCACGGGAAGGATACTGCAAAATCTCCATTCCCACCCCACTCCAGGGGAAGGATACTGCAAAATCTCCATTCCCTCCCCACTCCAGGGGAAGGATACTGCAAAATCCCCATTCCCTCCCCACTCCAGGGGAAAGATACTGCAAAATCTCCATTCCCTTCCCACTCCAGGGGAAGGATACTGCAAAATCTCCATTCCCTCCCCACTCCAGGGGAAGGATACTGCAAAATCTCCATTCCCTTCCCACTCCAGGGGAAGGATACTGCAAAATCTCCATTCCCTTCCCACTCCAGGGGAAGGATACTGCAAAATCTCCATTCCCTCCCCACTCCAGGGGAAGGATACTGCAAAATCCCCATTCCCTCCCCACTCCAGGGGAAGGATACTGCAAAATCTCCATTCCCTTCCCACTCCAGGGGAAGGATACTGCAAAATCTCCATTCCCTCCCCACTCCAGGGGAAGGATACTGCAAAATCTCCATTCCCTTCCCACTCCACGGGAAGGATACTGCAAAATCTCCATTCCCACCCCACTCCAGGGGAAGGATACTGCAAAATCTCCATTCCCTCCCCACTCCAGGGGAAGGATACTGCAAAAATCTCCATTCCCACCCCACTCCAGGGGAAGGATACTGCAAAATCTCCATTCCCTCCCCACTCCACGGGAAGGATACTGCAAAATCTCCATTCCCTCCCCACTCCAGGGGAAGGATACTGCAAAATCTCCATTCCCTCCCCACTCCAGGGGAAGGATACTGCAAAATCCCCATTCCCTCCCCACTCCAGGGGAAGGATACGTGCAAAATCCCCATTCCCTCCCCACTCCAGGGAAAGATACTGCAAAATCTCCATTCCCTTCCCACTCCAGGGGAAGGATACTGCAAAATCCCCATCACCTCCCCACTCCAGGGGAAAGATACTGCAAAATCTCCATTCCCTTCCCACTCCAGGGGAAGGATACTGCAAAATCTCCATTATCCCACCCCACTCCAGGGGAAGGATATCTGCAAATTCTCCATTCCCTCCCCACTCCACGGGAAGGATACTGCAAAATCTCCATTCCCTCCCCACTCCAGGGGAAGGATACTGCAAAATCTCCATTCCCTCCCCACTCCAGGGGAAGGATACTGCAAAAATCCCCATTCCCTCCCCACTCCAGGGGAAGGATACTGCAAAATCCCCATTCCCTCCCCACTCCAGGGAAAGATACTGCAAAATCTCCATTCCCTTCCCACTCCAGGGGAAGGATACTGCAAAATCTCCATTCCCTCCCCACTCCAGGGGAAGGATACTGCAAAATCCTCATTCCCTTCCCACTCCAGGGGAAGGATACTGCAAAATCTCCATTCCCTTCCCACTCCAGGGGAAAGATACTGCAAAATCTCCATTCACTCCCACTCCAGGGGAAGGATACTGCAAAATCTCCATTCCCTCCCCACTCCAGACATCCACGGGAAGGATACTGCAAAAATCTCCATTCCCACCCACTCCAGGGGAAAGGATACTGCAAAATCTCCATTCCCTCCCCACTCCAGGGGGAAGGATACTGCATAAATCCCCATTCCCTCCCCACTCCAGGGGAAAGATACTGCAAAATCTCCATTCCCTTCCCACTCCAGGGGAAGGATACATGCAAATCTCCATTCCCTCCCCACTCCAAGGGGAAGGATTACTGCAAAATCTCCATTCCCTTCCCACTCCAGGGAAGGATACTGCAAAATCTCCATTCCCTTCCCACTCCAGGGAAGGATACTGCAAAATCTCCATTCCCTCCCCACTCCAGGGAAGGATACTGCAAAATCCCCATTCCCTCCCCACTCCAGGGGAAGGATACTGCAAAATCTCCATTCCCTTCCCACTCCAGGGGAAGGATACTGCAAAAATCTCCATTCCCTCCCCACTCCAGGGGAAGGATACTGCAAAATCTCCATTCCCTTCCCCACTCCACGGGAAGGATACTGCAAAATCTCCATTCCCTCCCCACTCCAGAGGGAAGGATACTGCAAAATCTCCATTCCCTCCCCACTCCAGGGGAAGGATACTGCAAAATCCCCATTCCCTCCCCACTCCAGGAGGATACTGCAAAATCTCCCTTCCCTCCCCACTCCAGGGAAGGATACTGCAAAATCTCCATTCCCTCCCCACTCCAGGGGAAGGATAACTGCAAAATCTCCATTCCCTCCCCACTCCAGGAGAAGGATACTGTAAAATCTCCATTACCTCCCACTCCAGGAGAAGGATACTGTAAAATCTCCCATTCCCTCCCCACTCCAGGGGAAGGATACTGCAAAATCCCCATTCCCTTCCCACTCCAGGGGAAGGATACTGTAAAATCTCCATTCCCTTCCCACTCCAGGGGAAGGATACTGCAAATCTCCATTCCCTCCCCACTCCAGGGGAAGGATACTGCAAAATCTCCATTCCCTCCCCACTCCAGGGGAAGGATACTGCAAAATCTCCATTCCCTCCCACTCCAGGGGAAGGATACTGCAAAATCCCATTCCCTTCCCACTCCAGGGGAAGGATACTGCAAAATCCCCATTCCCTTCCCCACTCCAGGGGAAGGATACTGCAAAATCCCCATTCCCTCCCCACTCCAGGGGAAGGATACTGTAAAATCTCCATTCCCTTCCCACTCCAGGGGAAGGATACTGCAAAATCCCCATTCCCTCCCCACTCCAGGGGAAGGATACTGCAAAATCTCCATTCCCTCCACACTCCAGGAGAAGGATACTGTAAAATCCCATTCCTCCCACTCCAGGGGAAGGATACTGCAAAATCTCCCTTTCCTCCCCACTCCAGGGGAAGGATACTGCAAAATCTCCATTCCCTTCCCACTCCAGGGGAAGGATACTGCAAAATCCCCATTCCCTCCCCACTCCAGGGGAAGGATACTGCAAAATCTCCATTCCAAAAAAAGGATGCTGCAAAATCTTCATTCCCACCGCACTGTGGGGCCAGCCAGAGGTGGCATTTGCGGGTTCTCTCAACTACTCAAAATTTCCTCTGCCGGTTCACCAAACTACTCAGAATTTCTGCTACCGGTTCTCCAGAACCTGTCAGAACCTGCTGAATTTCACCCTTCCTTTTGGGGGTGTGGTTGGACCCCCAGTGCTTTTGTACAAGTGTTTCATCCAAAAACGAATCCTCCGAAGAACCCACAGTGCTCGTGATAGTCCTGTTTTTTGTTTTTTTGGCCTCCAGAACCGTATCTTCTGTGTTCAGCATAATCCCATTTGTGGTTCCTGGCTCCATTTGAAAGACTGAGTTCTCTTTGTGCCTTCCAACAGCCATTGAGAAAAAAATATTCCTGCCCGTCGCCAAGAATACGAACTTTCAAGCCCTTTGAGCTATTAATTTTTTTATCTGCTAATATTTTGGTTGCTCCGTTCAGTGAGGTCGCTTGAGCGACTGTGGCATCATTCTTTGATTTCTGGTTCCTCGTGTTTTGGTGTCGTCGGCAAATCTCTCCTTTTCCTGGATTAGATTCCTTCTCTGTCTTAATTTCTCCAAGGTCTCGAATAAAAGTGATTCTCCAAAGCCCCTTAGCTTAGGAGCACGGTTGCTCCGTTGTACAATTTGAATATTTGATCTAGAGCGTAATTCCTTACCTACTTATTTTCTTCTTGACTTTTGCATTAGCTTCTTTAACATATAATTATTCTTTACGTTAGGTTTTTTTGAGCACCGGGGAAAATTTATATTTTTACAGTCGCTGAGCTTTGCGGCTGCTTTCCCTCCCCCTCCCCCCAAGTGTTTTCCTTTTTAATCCTTGTACATCGCCCAACGTCATTTTGTGAGATAGGGAGGCCCTCTAAAATTGTCTAAATAAATAAATGAAGCTAGTGGCTACATCCCCCCCCCCACCCCCCAGTATTAGAATAATGGTTTGTTGAGATCTCTGAGCTGTAGAATTTGGATGGAGGTTGACTGAGGATCCAGATTGTTGGAGGCAATAGGCTGACTCTGTAAACCGCTTAGAGAGATCTGTAAAGCGGTATATAAGTTTAAGTGCTATTGCTATCTTCCTTCCTTCCTTCCTTCCTTCCTTCCTTCCTTCCTTCCTTCCTTCCTTTCTTCTTCCTTGTGGTTAGAATGCAGTATTGAAAGCTAACTGCCCACTGCCAGCAGTTCAAATCTCACCAGGCTCAAGGTTGACTCATCCGTCCATCCTTCCGAAGTGGGTCAAAGGAGGACCCAGATTGTCGGGGGCAAGAGGCTGACTCTGTAAGCCGCTTAGAGAGGGCTGTAAAAGCACTATGAAGCAGCATATAAGTCTAAGTGCTTTGCTATCTTCCTTCCTTCCTTCCTTCCTTCCTTCCTTCCTTCCTTCCTTCCTTCCTTCCTTCCTTCCTTCCTTCCTTCCTTCCTTCCTTCTTCCTTGTGGTAAGAATGCAGTATTGAAAGCTAACTGCCCACTGCCAGCAGTTCAGATCTCACCAGGCTCAAGGTTGACTCATCCGTCCATCCTTCCGAGGTGGGTCAAATGAGGACCCAGATTGTCGGGGGCAAGAGGCTGACTCTGTAAACCGCTTAGAGAGGGCTGTAAAAGCACTATGAAGCAGCATATAAGTCTAAGTGCTTTGCTATCTTCCTTCCTTCCTTCCTTCCTTCCTTCCTTCCTTCCTTCCTTCCTTCCTTCCTTCCTTCCTTCCTTCCTTCCTTCTTCCTTGTGGCTAGAATGCAGTATTGGAAGCTAACTGCCCACTGCCAGCAGTTCAGATCTCACCAGGCTCATCCGTCCATCCTTCTGAGGTGGGTCAAATGAGGACCCAGATTGTTGTGGGCAAGAGGCTGACTCTGTAAACCGCTTAGAGAGGGCTGTAAAAGCACTGTAAAGCGGGGATTATAAGTAAGCTGCTTATTGCTAATTCCCTACAGTGGTGCTAAGGTCAGCCACGTTGTCTGATTTGGTTGATTTCTCATGTGTGAAGTTGTGTCTTGTCCAAGGCCCGTAGTTATTGGGGAGTTCAAGGGTTATGTAAACCAGGCTGCGTGGCTCAAGAGCCCTCTCTAGTCCCACACCGCTTAGAAATTTTGGACAATTCCTCCCAGCTTGTGTATTAGCGTTAAGAGTTTTAATCCAGGAAGGCTGATGGAGCATCTTGAACGGGCAACCTCCTTTAGGAAATTGGCAGACTCAGCTTGAAATCATGAACCCAACTTTGCCCACTCAGACTGGCTTCATTGGGTAAACTCCCGGGCATGGATTCTCTTGGTAGGTTGGCCAAATGAGGTGGCCCCCTTTTTCCGCCCTCCCAAAATTCTAGTACATTGCACTTCCTTAGAATAGCAGAGTTGGAAGGGACCATGGAGGTCTTCTAGTCCAACCGCCTGCTTAGGCAGGAAACCCTACACCACTTCAGACAAATGGCTATCCAACATCATCTTAAAAACTTCCAGTGTTGGAGCATTCACAACTTCTGGAGGGGAGTTGTTCCACTGATTAATTGTTGTCACTGTCAGGAAATTCCTCCTTAGTTCTAGGTTGCTTCACTCCTTGATTAGTTTCCACCCATTGCTTCTTGTCCTTCCCTCAGGTGCCTTGGAGAATAGCTTGACTCCCTCTTCTTTGGGGCAGCCCCTGAGATATTGGAAGACTGCTATCATGTCTCCCCTAGTCCTTCTTTTCATCAAACTAGACACACCCAGTTCCTGCAACCATTCTTCATATGTTTTAGCCTCCAGTCCCCTAATCCTCTTTCTTGCTCTTCTCTGCACTCTTTCTGGAGCAGGGGTCAGCAACTTTAAACACTCAAAGAGCCACAAAGGTCCTAACTGAAAGCCCCCCCACACACACACGGTTCAATTCTGGAGCTGACTGGAAGTCCGGTTCCCCCACTATAGAGTCTCCTCCTAGCCCGGCGTCCTTTTTCCTCTCCTGACCAGAAGTCCAGTTCCCCCACCATAGAGTCTCCTCCTAGCCCGGCGTCCTTTTTCCTCTCCTGACTAGAAGTCCGGTTCCCCCACCATAGAGTCTCCTCCTAGCCCGGCATCCTTTTTCCTCTACCTGTCCTAACCGAAAGCCCTATCCATTGTGGAGCCGATCGGTGACAGGGAGCCGCAGCAGAGGGGTGAAAGAGCCACATGCGGCTCCAGAGCCACATCTTTTTTACACCGTGGCGACCAAAACTGGGTGCAGCATTGCAAGGGTGGCTCTGCTCAAAGCATCTTCCCAAGAATGGCGAGGCCACCAAAAACTTCCATGAAGTTCGAGAAGGAAGGCCAGGTAGAATCCAAAAGCAGGCTAAGCCATTAATCTACCTGAGCCCTGCCCAGAGGGGGGAAGGAATGTCAGGCCCAGACCCGAAGTAGAAACATGAGGGGCGCTAAGGTAGGAAGTTCAAGGAAAGACGCGCAGGGAACATAGAGGAGGCACCGGTGTGCTGCTTTCCCGTTTGCAATACTTTCTCTTGTTTGCCCCCCGCCCTTCCCCATTTTCTCGCTGGCGTTTCGAGACACTCTTGTCGACTCGGAAAGCTTGCGGCGTAGGCCCATGGCGGCTCAACCTTTTCCTCTCCCCGAGCCCCGGTCTAATCAACCCCTATAATTTATGCAGAAAATATGATTTATATTTAATTTCACCACACTTGCATTGTTAATTTGAGATGTAATTAACCCGTCGCTATGACAACTAATTTTGTGATGCCGTAAATTACTGCCGTCTTTTCATCAAAATTCAGTTAGTTTGGCTCCTGTGTGCAATGCGCTGATGCAATTAGGTTGCTAAGGGCAACTCAAAAAAAGGTGCTCCGTTTTCTTTTGTGTATCTGCAGTGGGGCAGAAGGCTTTCCTGGTGCCGTTTATGTTCCCCAAGTCTCGTTTTATTTGGGAAAGGGAGTCCGGGCGACAGCGGGGCCCCCGTAGAGAGTAGTTGCGAAGGGGGGGGGGAAGAGAAAGTGGAGCGCGGGAAGCTATTCCTGATTTGTCTTTTGATCTTTGCTCTCCTTTTTTTCCCCTTCCTCTCTCTTTCTCTTTCTCTCAGGCTGTTTCGGTAATTGTTTTTAAACTCTTCCTTCCCTGTTGAGTGCGTGACCCTCCTTTCATCCCAGCTGCCCCCCCCATCATACTTCCCGCTTACTAAGAAAGAGTGGGGGGGGGATACTTTAGTCCAGAGTTTTCAACCTTAGCAAAGAATTTACTGCCCCGTCCAGAGGAGGTTACATCCCTCGGAATTGCACACACACACACAAACACAAACACACACACACACACACTTGTGTGTTTGTGCGTGGCGTTTTCTTCTTTCCTGCAGATTTAGAACTTGTTTATATAGATTTTTTTTCGCCCTCTCCTCTCTGCCCCCCCTTTCCTTATTTAAAACAAAAAACCTCTGTGTTGCTTTTGTCACGTTAATTCCCATTTTGCCAACACCAGGGGCCCAGGCAGACGAGTTACTAAGGAACACAAAATTTTAATTAGTGTATTTTAATCATTCAGGCTTTCCGAGCTAATCCAGAGACCCTGGAGAATTCCGGAGATGCAGCTCTCTTCTGCTTTAGCATTTATTGTTGAGTCTATTATAATTACTGTTAGCAGGTGGGGACTGGGAGATGTTTATTATGAGTTTTTCATCTTTAGTATAATTACTGGGGAAAAAAACAAAATAAAAAGATATCAGTACATTATGTTTTTAGATATATATATATATATTTTTTCCCCCCTTAAATAAAGAAAAGGATAGAGATTAAAAGTGTTGCTTGTGCGTGCGTGTGTGTTTATTCCCACGCTTTCCTGGAAAGCACTGCTCAATTAGTGCTGCTGCTTAAATTATTTATTTGTCTTGTCAAAATGGCAAAACCCAGGACTCGCGCCTTCTTTTGCAATTTAAAAAAAACAACGGTGTTTACTTAATTCCAAAAACTTTCTTTTTTAAAAAAACAAAAACATAGAAGCTAGAATTCCCAAGCTGGAGAACTAGTTGGGATTGGGCAGGTGAGACGTTTACAATGGAACTTTGTAGCTGAGCTCTGATCTGTGGCTGATCGGTGCATGGCTTTCCAGCTTCAGAAGAAGAAGCCCATAGAAGAGGTCCTTGCTCAGCGTTCCTGACTCTAGGGGGCGGTGCTCATCTCCGTTTCAAAACCAAAGAGCCAGCGCTGTCCGGAGACTTCACCGTGGTCATGTGGCCGGCATGATTAAACACCGAAAGCGCACGGAACGCTGTTCCCTTCCCACCAAAGGTGGTCCCTATTTTTCTACTTGCACTTTTTGCGTGCTTTCGAACTGCTAGGTTGGCAGAAGCTGGGACGAGTAACGGGAGCTCACTCCGTTACGCGGTGCTAGGGATTCAAACCGCCGAACTGCCAACCTTTCTGATCGACAAGCTCAGCGTCTTAGCCACTGAGCCACTGCATCCCTAGAAGAAGTTAGGATGGACCAAAGTAGCATGTTCCTCCTGCATCATGTGATGCTGTGAAATTGAGCAGAGACTTAACACCTCTATTTTGTGCCTTGACTAATGACCTCAATTGAGCCCAAAACTTCCACCGCTGAGTGAATCATTTGTTAAGTGAATTTCAAGCGAACCTTTCCTGCCGCCGTTGTTAAGTGAATCCCTGCAGCTGTCGAACTAACAACAGCGGTTAAAGTGAATTGGGCTTCCTCCATTGACTTTGCTGGCCAGAAGGAATCAAAAGGAGACAATTGGGATATTGTCTTTAACGCAGCGGACGGTTCTTTTCAAGCCCAAAATGGCAGCTTCCTCATTGGGAAGGGAAGTGGGTTAGAAAGGTTTTTCTCCTCTATCTACCTCTTCTTCACCCGAGGAACGGTGCCTTTTCAGCAGGTAGCCTGCCTTGTTAATTAATCAGTGTAAATTAATCGGCCACAATTAATCAGTGGAACAGAAGTTGCCTCCAGAAGTTGTGAATGCTCCAAAACTGGAAGTTTCTAAGAAGAGATTGGACATCCATTTGTCTGAAGTAGTGTAGGGTTTCCTGCCTAAGCAGGGGGTTGGACTAGAAGACCTCCAAGGTCCCTTCCAACTCTGCTATTCTATTCTATTCTATTCTATTTTCTATTCTATTTTCTATTCTATTTTCTATTCTATTTTCTATTCTATTTTCTATTCTATTCTATATTCTATCCAATATTCTATCCAATATTCTATTCTATTCTATCCTATCCTATCCTGTCCTATCCTATTTTCTATTCTATTCTATCCAATATTCTATCCAATCCTATCCTATTTTCTATTCTATTCTATCCAATCCTATCCTATTTTCTATTCTATTCTATCCAATATTCTATCCTATCCTATATTCTATTCTATTCTATCCAATAGTCTATTCTATTCTATCCTGTCCTATTTTCTATTCTATTCTATCCAATAGTCTATTCTATTCTATTCTATCCAATATTCTACCCAATATTCTATCCTATCCTATCCTATCCAATTTCTATTCTATCCTATCCTATCCTATCCATCCCATCCTATCCTATGTTCTATTCTATTCTATCCAATAGTCTTTTCTATTCTATTCTATTCTATCCTATCCTATTTTCTATTCTATTCTATTCTATTCTATCCTATCCTATTTTCTATTCTATTCTATCTAATATTCTGTTCTGTTCTGTTCTGTTCTTTATGGAGATAGTTTTCCACCAAGCCAGATAACTTATCAATCTCCTGAACTATCCCCATCTGTAAGGTTAGGCTCCAAAAGGACCAAAGTTTGCACAACACATTGTTTTGTAAAATATATAGATATATGAAACTACAGGCAGTCCTCGACTTACAACAGTCCGCTTAGTGACCGTCTGAATTACAACGGCATTGAAAAGAAGAGACTTATGACCGTTTTTCATCCTCACGACCTTTGCCGCATCCCCGTGATCAAAATTCAAACGTTGGCAGCTGATTCATACTTACGACGGTTGCAGTATCCCGGGGTCATGTGGCCCCTGTCGAGGCCTTCTGGCAAACAAAAGTCAGTGGAGCTTCACTTAACAACCGCGTTCTTGATTGCAGCGAAGCACTGAGCAAGAGTGGCAACAAATGATTGTTAAAAGGCAACTCTTAACGAGCGTCTCACTCAGCAACAGACACTCGTGGACGTAAGTCGAGGACTTCCTCTACAAACAGAGGTGTTAAGCCTCAGCTAAGTTTAATGGCGTTACATTATCCTTAATACTTGACAATGTTAAAAATGTATGCTAATTGCCGCTTAGTGATTCGATCTAGAAAGGTATCGTATCGGGCGACTTCAAATAATGCCAGTTTTTAAAAGCGTTCCATGTCTTACCAGAAAAGATAAAAGGATTTTGAAAGGCTTTTGAAATCTCATCCATGTGCCCCTCCATTTGACTCCCCAAACTTTCCTGGGGGTGCCCGGGGTTCTGGAAAGCCCTCGGGCTTTGATTCGTTCCTTGGTTTGACAGCTTGTAGACTTTATCCTTAGCTCAGTGGCTAAGATGCTGAGCTTGTCGATGAGAAAGTTCGGCAGTTTGGCGGTTCGAATCCCTAGCGCCGCGTAACGGAGCGAGCTCCCGTGACTTGTCCCAGCTTCTGCCAACCTAGCAGTTGGAAAGCACGTTAAAAATGCAAGTAGAAAAATAGGCACCACCTTTGGTGGGAAGGTCAACAGCGTTCCATGCGCCTTCGGCGTTGAGTCATACCGGCCACATGACCACGGAGACGTCTTCAGACAAGGCTGGCTCTTTGGCTTTGAAACGGAGATGGGCACCGCCCCCTAGAGTCAGGAACGACTAGCACTTATGTGTGAGGGAAGCCTTTACCCTCACCTCTGTGCTTCATCCCTCGACTCAGCAAACGGTGCCGATCTAACCGACTGGATGTGAAATAGCCTATCCTGAGGGTACCAGGGTGAGGAGAAATCACCCCTTCTCATGTTTCTAGCCCTCTGGAGAAACCAGCCTTTCAAATGTCTCTTCGCAATTACCGTATTTTGCAGAGTATAAGACGCACCCCACCCCCCTAAAAGAGTGTGGAAATGTTGGTGCGTCTTATATACTGAATGCAGCCATTTTTGGCCTCCCGAAGTCCTGCCCCCCCCCCCCACATCCCCTTTTTCTGAAAAACGGGAAAAAGTGGGCCATAAGAACGGTTGCAGGAACTGGGTACGTTTAGCCTAAGAGAAAGAAGGACTAGGGGAGACATGATAGCAGTGTTCCAATATCTCAGGGGTTGCCACAAAGAAGAGGGAGTCAAACTATTCTCCAAGGCAACTGAGGGTAGAACAAGAAGCAATGGGTGGAAACTAATCAAGGAGACAAGCAACTTAGAACTGAGGAGAAACTTCCTGACAGTTAGAACAATTAATCAGTGGAACAGAAGTTGCCTCCAGAAGTTGTGAATGCCCCAACAGTGGAAGTCTTTAAGAAGATGTTGGATAGCTATTTGTCTGAAGTGGTGTAGGGTTTCCTGCCTAGGCAGGGGGTTGGACTAGAAGACCTCCAAGGTCCCTTCCAACTCTACTATTGTATTGTATTGTATTGCATTGCATTTTTTTTGTAAAAATGGAGGCATTTTCTGCCTTCCCCCAGCTCTTTTGAAGCCTGCAGAGTGCTCCTAGGGGCCGGGGAGGACAAAAACTTTTTTTTTCTTCCTTACCTCTTCAAAATCTTGGTGCGTCTTATATACCGGTGTGTCTTATAGATCCGTAAAATACGGTATCTTCCTCTTTTTTTTTTTTGCTTGTTTGACCCAAAGCTTGAATTTTCTTTGATCTTGTAGCTCTTGGCTGGAAAACACGTAGGAAAATCCTTTCCAAATTGGGAACCCTTGGGTTACTTTGGGAGAAAGAGTTGTGCAAGAGATGAGTTGTGTGTTTGTAAGTAGGGTGACCTGAGATTACCTCAGATACTCGGCTAGGCTATTCCTGCCATCCCTCCAAATCCTTCACAGTCCCCCCCCCTTTTTTTTTACTTCCTACTTACAAGATAGGAATCAAAGACTTTATTTAGCCAGGTGTGAGTAGACGCATAAAGAATGTGTCTCCTTGCTTGCCAATGTCTCAGGGGCAGCCACAAACAAGAGGGAGTCAAGCTATTCTCCAACACCTCCTGAAGGCAGGACTAGAAGCAATAGATGGAAACTAATCAAGGGAGAGTGACAACCTGGAACTAAGGAGAAATTTCCTAAGAGTTGAGAACAATTGACCAGTGGAACAACTTGCCTCCAGAACGTATGAATGGTCCAACACTGGCAATTTTTAAGAAGAGATCAGACATTCCATTTGTCTGGAAGTGGTGTAGGGTTTCCTGCCTAAGCAGGGGGTTGGACTAGAAGACCTCCAAGGTCCCTTCCAACTCTTGTTATTCTATTAAATCTTGTGAGTAGCAAATAAAACTTTGATCATGAAAAATCAGGTCGCAGGGGCAACCGTTCAGCCTTCCCACCTTCTGGTTCCACCTGAGGCTGAACCAAAATATTTTTCCTTCTCAGGTGACAATTTCCGTTTTTCTAGAAAATACTGACAGAAGTGGTTGAACTCAAGTAGCGAAGGACAGCTTAGAAGCAGGACTGAGAAATTTATTTTATTTCACTTAGTTTGTCAAACATGTACAAGATAGCGGTATAAATATAAACATGGACCTGTACGGAAGATACGAATACAAATAAATGGGGACAGTAGGACAGGGACGGTAGATGCACTGGGGCGGTTATGTACGCCCCCTTTATGGACCTCCTAGGAAAGGGATGAGGTACCCGGAAGACAGTTTAAGGTTGAAGCTGTGGGGGTTAGAGGACGTAACATCGTAGTCAAGTAGAGCATTTCAGGCTTTTACCATTCTGTGGTTGAAGTCGTATTTTCTGCAATCGAGTTTGGAGCGGTTTACCTTGAGTTTGTATCAATTGTTTGCCCGTGTATTATTCAGGTTGAAGCTGAAGTAGTCGTCGACAGGTACGACATTGTAGCACACAATTTTGTGCACTACGCTCAGGTCAGACCGAAGTTAGTGTAGTTCCTGATTGTCCAAGCTCACAATTTAACGCCTGGTGGCGTAAGGGATTCTATTACGAGCAGAGGAGTGGAGGACTCTTCTCTGTGAAATACCTCTGGACTCGCTCAATGATTGAGCGGTTGGTGTAGAATTTGGAGTGTAAGCTGATGGGACCTCAGGCGCGTACCCAGACGATCCTTGGGCTGTGGAGAATGGGGCCACCCCGTCCCCTGCTTGGTGACGCGTCCCACTTCCCATTGCGTTGATGGGGCTAATGGTTCCGTGCAGGGGTGGAGCAAGAGGTGGAGGACCCGTGTCTCCTTTCTGGGCCCTTGGAGTAGCAGGGATGCCACGCAAGACAAGGTGAAACCCCGATGTGCAAACTCCAACCTGGGAGTTTTTATTCTGCCCTTCCCACGTTTGGTCACCCTAGACAGAAGGTTGACTGGGCCATCGAAGAGAGCCTCTCCGCTCTTCTTTATTAAGTCTTCAAGTGCTCGCAGGCCACTCCATTAAAAAGCCATTTGCCTTTTGTCCTAGCTGCTCCACACACAGCCGCGCAACACCCCACCTCCCCTTGCTCACACTCACACCCAGAGTCTCTCCCCCTCGCCGCCACCACCACCGCTGCCAACTGCCCCTGGCTCCAGCTGCCTCTTGCTTAAGCAAGGACACTGACCACATTGTAAGATGACATGCATAGTTGGCAACTTGGCCAAACGGGGGGTCCCCATAGCAACTTGCCCAGTCATTCACTTCTTCGAAGGAAAGTGTGCCTGTGTGCCTGTGTGTAGGGGGAGGAGTGAATTTGTTAATCCCCTGTCTTTAACAAAAAATCCCCCCTTTAAAACGAAAAAGAAGGCAGAAATAAGCCTCTGGTTTTCCCTTATTTGGAGAAGGGCAAGTGTTGGTAGGCAGCCTTGGTTGGCAGCCAAGTCCTTCCGCTTGGGGACAGTCCCCAGGAGTGCCACCAAGGGCCTTCTTAACCTTCACCCTTCCCAACACCTGGCATGCTTCTCCCGAATTCCACCATGTGCCACCTTGGCCCTCTGCCTACAGGGCAACACACGGAATTCTCCCAGGCTCACTCGGCATTTTATTTAGGAGGTGGGGCAGTTAGATGTGCCCAGGGCCTGGCGCCGTGCCCGCGGAAGGGCTGTTCCTCCAGTTGCATGTCAGTGCTTGGCGGCTGGTCGAATCCCCTCAGCCTCTCCCAGCCGCTGGGCTGGATGCCCAAGTTGGAGTTCCTCTTGCTTCCCTTCTGTCTGCTTGGCAGGAATCCGAGCGTGACTCTAAACCGGCATGCACGGGGGGGGGGGGGGGCAAGTCTGCAAGAGAATGCACAGTGGCCCTTGCACCTAGTTATCACCCCTGCAAGTCACGCTTGGCACCCAGGCTGTTAGCCGTTCCAGGTGAAAGGGTTGTGTGCTTGATCTGGGATCAAACATTCCTCCTTTACGGTGGTTGCCTTCAGATGTTAAGAGTTCCTCCTCTTAGAAACCGTCCATTTTGCACCTGCTCGGACGGACACCTGATCGTATCGGTTCTATCCTAGGTGCCGCCATTTTTATTTTCTGTTCTGCACTTGCGCCGAACAAGCTTCGTTGAAAAAATGTAATTTCCGCCCCCGGTTTTTTATTGGTGTGCGCATGCCAGTCCCAGAGAGGTCCCAGAGAGGTGGGCTGTTTTTTGCAAATATAGGCGTTTTTGCCTTCCCCCAGCCTCCAGAATTACTCTGCAGGCTTCAGCAGGGCTGGGGGAAGGGGAAAATGCCCCTGCTTTTGCAAAAAAACCAGCCTGTTTTCCACCCATTTTTTTCAAAAACTGGGGCGGCCACATGACCACGGAGACATCTTCAGGCAGCGCTGGCTCTTTGGTTTAGAAACAGAGATGAGCACTGCCCCCTAGAGTCAGGAACGACTAGCACTAACTGACTGGATGTGAAATAGCCTATCCTGAGGGTACCAGGGTGAGAGGAAATCACCCCTTCTCATGTTTCTAGCCCTCTGGAGAAACCAGCCTTTCAAATGTCTCTTCCCAATTACCGTATTTTGCGGAGTATAAGACGCACTCCCCCCCTAAAAGAGCGTGGAAACGTTGGTGCGTCTTATATACCAAATGCAGCCATTTTTGGCCTCCCGAAGCCCTGCCTCCACATCCCATTTTTCCGAAAAACAGGCAAAGAATTGGGCCATTTTGTGCAAAAATTGAGGCATTTTTGCCTTCCCCCAGACCCCAGAAGCATTCTGCAGACTTCAGCAGGGTTGAGGGAGGTCAGAAATGCCCCTGTTTTTGCAAAAAATGGATCATTTTCCACAAATGAAGCCTGCAGAGTGCTCCTGGGGGTCGGGGAGGACAAAAAACTTCTTTTTCTTCCTTACCTCTTCAAAATCTTGGTGCGTCTTATAGTCCGAAAAATACGGTATCTTCCTTTTTTCTTACTGGGTACTTTGCAGGTGCTCCCTTAGCTCTAGCGAGGCTGGAGCCCCCCCCCTCAAAACTTTTCGCCACAGTTTCGGTAGCTTGGTGATGGGGTCATGTGGCTGAGTGTGGGTGAGTGATGTCAAGCTGGCCACGCCCACTCAGTCACATACCTCCATCTAGCCATGCCCACTGGTAGTAAAAAAAAACATGGAAACCCACCCCTGGGGGTTTCCCCATGTTATCCATGGATCTTCTGTGTGGCTCAGGAGAGGAATGGTATAGATCAGGGGTCTCCAACCTTTCGGACCTCAGGGACCCCTAAATTCATAATTTTAAATCCCACTAATATGACCTGCCTAATGACCGGCTGGGTAGGCGTGGCTGAGTGGGCATGTGACTGGGTGGGCGTGGCCAACTTGATGTCACTCACATCGAGGGGCACCTCGCCAGCCTCCACTCACCCCTCCCCTCCCAGCCCCTCCTCGCCTGCCCGCCCAGGTTCCTTAGGGCTCCAACAGGAAGCAGTGGCTGGAGCTAAGCAGCCCCCAGGAGAAAGAGTTGGCAAAACAGCTCAGTTCAAATTGGATCTGACCGAGAAGGAGGCTCAGCCGAAGCACCTCACTGAGGACTAGGAGCATAGGCTTTCCGAAGCAGAGGGAAGACCTGTGGGAGTGCAAGGCCAGGGACCGGCGCCTGGAGACTCAGCTGGCTGACATGGTCAGCCAGTTCCAGGCCATGATGCAGTCCCACTGGAACAAGGCCCTCCGGCTCTTCTCCACCAGCGGCTCTTCCCCCCAGCCTTCACCCTTCCAGAGTCTCAGCCTCTTTTTTACATCATGGCAACCAAAACTGAATGCCGTATTCAAAGTGTGGCCTTACCAAGGCCTTATAAAGTGGTATCAACCCTTGACGTGATCTTGATTCTATCCCTCTGTTGATGCAGCCTAGAACTGGGTTGGCTTTTGGGGGAGCTGCTGCACACGGCTGGCTCCTATTTAAACGGTTGTCCACTAGGACTCCAAGATCCCTCTCACAGTTACTACTATTGAGGAAGGTACCACCTATCCTCTACCTGTGCATTTTGTTTGTCTTGCCTAAATGAGGGAGGTTTTAACACATTTCAAAGATGATCCCAAGCTCCCACCCTGATCTTCGCTTAACTCGCGTTTACCTGGAAATCGGCGTCACCTAATTTTAACAGTACCTTTTCCTTAGCAAAATGGGCTCCGCACTGCAGTCTCAAGTGTTCTAATGGAATCCAAGCAGCCTCTGAAATAAGATTAAATTCCACAGATTTTCTCCCCCCCCCCCCCATCTCTCTCCAAAGCTATTTTCAAATCATTCGCTTTTTAAAAGGGGATAGGACACCCTGGTCCATGGGTGTTTGGGTCAGTTCCAAGACTCCCATCACCAGCTTATCTGGCCCTTGAAAATTTACTTGAGGTAGGACCCCCTGTTAACAATACAATACAATACACCCTTTTACCCTTCCCTATATATTTTAAAACCAATAAAAATTTTGCAACAAGAACAATACAATACAATGCAATGCAATGCAATAGTAGTTGGAAGGGACCTTGGAGGTCTTCTAGTCCAACCCCCTGCCTAGGCTGGAAACCCTATACTGTTTCAGACAGATGGCTATCCAACATCTTCTTAAAGATTTCCAGTGTTGGGGCATTCACAACTTCTGGAGGCAACTTCTGTTCCACTGATTCATTGTTCTCACTGTCAGGAAGTTTCTCCTCAGTTCTAAGTTGCTTCTCTCCTTGATTAGTTTCCACCTATTGCTTCTTGTTCTACCCTCAGGTGCCTTGGAGAATAGTTTGACTCCCTCTTCTTTAACAACCAGGGCTTCCTCCCCATCTATCCTTCCACCCAAAGGGAAGAACGCTTCCAGGCTCAAGGACCTTTAAAAAAAAAAGACACCACTTATTTGCTGAGTTGGCACTGAATGCCTCCATCATCTTTGACTCAGTGCCAGCCTTTGGCAGAGCTGTTGGCGAACACCCTGTTCCCTGTGCCTTCTTTCTCTTTTCTCACCTATCCATTGGGATTTGCATGTCCAGAAGGACATGGAAGGAAGGGAATCTACCCAGAAAAAAAGAAAGGAGGAATTCCAGGTGCGTCGGGATCTTGAAAGGGAAAGAAAAAAAAAGCCAAGCTCCGTGGGATAAATCGGTGTGGCGCAGTGTACTTGTTTCTCAAATTGGTTGATTTGTAGGATATGGGCTTGGGGGCATTGTGGTAAGCTAGTGACTTTGAAACACACACCTTTAATTCTTTGACTTCCAGCGTGAAAGTAAATAATAACAGCGTTATCTTTCAGAGCAACGGCACAGGGAAAAGCAATCTGCGGAGCAGTTGAGTGCTGTAAAAATGTCACGGTAAATTATGACGTTGTGATGGTTACATGTCTCGCTCTCTTGACATGCATGTGCAAAATGGGGATGAAGGGGTTTTGCATCCCCCCAAAAAGAAGAAGTTTATTTCACGAATAGAATAGAATAACAGAGTTGGGACCTTGGAGGTCTTCTAGTCCAACCCCCTGCCTAGGCAGGAAACCCTACACCACTTCAGACAGGTGGCTATGCAACATCTTCTTAAAGACTTCCAATGTTGGGGCATTCACAACTTCTGGAGGCAACTTCTGTTCCACTGATTAATTGTTCTCACTGTCAGGAAATTTTTCCTCAGTTCTAAGTTGCTTCTCTCCTTGATTAGTTTCCATCCATTGCTTCTTGTCCTGCCCTCAGGTGCCTTGGAGAATAGCTTGACTCCCTCTTCTTTGGGGCAGCCCCTGAGATATTGGAAAACTTCTATCATGTCTCCCCTAGTCCTTCTTTTCCTTAAACTAGACGTACCCAGTTCCTGCAACCGTTCTTCATATGTTTTAGCCTCCAGTCCCCTCATCATCTCGGTTGCTCTTCTCTGCACTCTTTCTAGAGTCTCCATATCTCTTTTTATAATATGTTGACCAAAATTGGATGCAAATATTCCAGCTTAGCTGTGGCGGTGTGGTTAGAGTGCAGTAGTGCAGGCTACTTCTGCTGATCACCGACTGCCAGCCGTTAGGCAGATCGAATCTCACCAGGCTCAAGGTTGACTTAGACTTCCATCCTCCCAAGGCGGGTCAAATTGTTGGGGGGCAAAAGGCTGGCTTTGTAAATCACTTAGAGAGGGCTGTAAAGCACTATGGAGCGGTATATAAGTCTTTCTGCACTCTTTCTAGAGTCTCCACACCTTTTTTACATTGTGGAGACCAAAACTGGACGCCCTATTCCAGGTGTGGCCTTAACAAGGCCTTATAAAGTGGTATCAGCACTTCACGTGATCTTGATTCTATCAAGATGAGGATGGATCATACCATCAAAATCACAAACAGGCTGGGAGAAAGTACAGTTACAAAGCCCCCTCTCCCCCCCAAAAAAATGATGAGTTTTCAGGGCAGGGAAATTACCCCCGTGGACAGGATCCGTAGACTCCTCTTATTCCAGAATCCTTTTATCAGGTGCCTTGAAAGAAAATCGAGAAGAGGGGTAGAGGCTGCGCTTTTTAGGCCGCGGTGTCCTTTTTCTACACACCCCTCCCATCTTTTTAAATAATAGTGCGTGAAGAAAACGAGTCTAATCGAGAGCTTAGAAGATCTTAGAGGTTACAGCAGTGGCCAACAAGAGACAATAGCAAAAAAAACCACACCAACCCACCAACCATTGTCTGAAATTATTTCATGCGATATTCTAATGCTGGCATTTCCCATAAAGACCAGAATGTGCTTTCTGTCAAAAGGAATATTCTTGTTGTTTAACACCATTGTCCCTTAGGAGGGTGCCCTCAAGATATGTTGGACTATAACTCCCAGCACCCTTAGTTGGCACCAGCCTTTGGCTCTTAATTCCTAGGGATGATATGAACAATGGAAGTCCAATCTATATCTCTTCCTTCCTTCCTTCCTTCCTTCCTTCCTTCCTTCCTTCCTTCCTTCCTTCCTTCCTTTCCTCCCTCCCTCCCTCCCTCCCTCCCTCCCTCTCTCTCTCTCTCTCTATCTTAGGTTTAGGTTTAGGTTTATTAGATTTATAGACCGCCCCCTCTCCCCGTAGGGACTCGGGGCGGTGTACAGACCGTTCGTGTATAAAACGACAAAACATAACATAAAACACCAGACAAAACAACGCAAACATACCTTCTGTATATACAACCCAAACTAATTAAATAATTAAAAACAATTCTAAAACCAATTTAAAACCCCAAAAATTTAAAATTTAAAAAGCCATCCAGGAAGGTCAGTAATGGGTGTTACCTGTAAGTACAATTACAGTTACAATTAGGCCAGGCCGGCTAGTCGAAACAGGTGGGTCTTGAGTTTCTTACGGAAGGAGCGGAGGTCCAAGGTGGTTCTAATATCGGGGGGGAGGTCGTTCCAGAGGGTTGGGCCCATCACAGAGAAGGCCCTATTCCTAGGCACCGCCCGCCCGCACTGTTTAGCGGAAGGTACCCGGAGGAGTCCCTCTCTTATCTATCTAAATCAATATGTGTTAGTATATAAACAAATATGCGATAACATCCATCATACTATAACATGCGTTATCTTCTATTATAGTATCAATTATACAACTGCCAAAAATATTTACTCTTGTTTTTCCTTTCTCCTATAAACCGTATTTCACCTGATTCCACTCCTCTAACCTCAATATCTGCCATTTCACCATTTATAGAATAGTACCCATGTTAAAAAAAAAAAAGTCCGAATCTTCTTTTCCTTTAATTTTTAAGGTTAACCTATCCATCCCCAGTCTGCTTTACCTGGGCAGTCCAAAGCTGTTTTTTTTTTCCCCAAGAGGCCACCGAACTTTCTTGTTTTTCTCTGAAGAGGTTTCACTTCTCATCCAAGGAGCTTCTTCAGCTCTGACTGAATGGCGGGGAACGGAAGGATTGATATGCCTGGCAGACAGCTGGTCATTTGCATCCTTTTAGAGAGTCGTTGAGGCCGCTTGGGGTTTATCAGGGTTCGCCCCGAGGAAACCCTTCCATTCCTCCCCGTCCAGTCAGAGCTGAAGAAGCTTCTCGGATGAGAAGTGAAAAGCCTTCGAAGGAAAGCAAAGACACTCGGAAAACAAAGACACTTTGGGGCCACCATGACCAGGATGACTGAGAATCTCCATTGACTTTATCTTGGCTGTACTGCCGCCCAGGTAAACTCTATCTCATCTGTGACCACTGAGCATCGCTCTCCTTTATTCACTCCTAAACCAGCCTGCTTATCTGGTTCGAGCCAACAGCCTGGACTGGTAAATGGCACACGCCCCGTGTTTCGTCTCTGTTCTCCCAGGCGTTGATGCTTGTGCTTGGTGTCTAAAGTGTGCACAGCAGCGGTAGGTTGCTCTTACCTCTGCTCCTGGTACGCTACTCGTGGTCTGTTCGCGCACCATGCACGCATGCGCTTTCAACCACCTCTGCAACGCCCAGCTGCTCGCTGGAGGCTGCGCAGGCGCTGCACTGTGCGTGCGCGTGGGCAATTGGCCTGGTTGCCTTAAAAACAGGTTAGGAACGCGGGCGGGTGAGTGGGCCAAACGAGCCACTGTACCGGTACAGTGGCTGCTCCTCCCGGCTATTACCGGTACAGCCGTACCGGCTGAAACCCTGGTGAGCATGGGATGGGTGAAGAGGCAATTTTAAGAGAAATGGTTGCGGATGTTCCCAACACTGGAGTCCTTTTAAGAAGAGATTGGCTCCCCATTTGTCTGAGAGGGTATAGGGTTTCCTGCTTGAGCAGGGGGTTGGACTAGAAGACCTCCAAGGTCCCTTCCAACTCTGTCGTTCTGTTATTCTACCTCCGGACGCCGTGTTCTCCCTCTCTTCCCAGCAGGCAGAAGTGGGGCAAAGTGTTACTCTTACCAGGGATAGGGGAAAAAGCCTGGGCAATGGAAATCAACTTGGTATATGCTCAGAGGCACTCTTGTTCCTTCAGGGGCCCGTGAAGGCTGTCACAGAAGAGTCTCTCTGTTGGTTGGTGGTTCCGGTGGAATCCCACGAAACGGGGGGGAATAGTGCAACTCCACACAGTTTGTGATCCTTCACCCTCTACGCGCTCCTTGTCTTGGCACTTCCCTTTATTCTCTCACACACACACACACACACACACACCCCACTCTTTTAAAAAGTAGCTCCGTAATTTAGTAGCTGGGTTTTGAACTCTCGTTCCAAAGGTTAATATGAAAATCTGGAATGGATTACTTAAAAACTATACTTAACGCCCGCTATTAAAACGGTTATTATTACGGCTTCTTTTCTTTCGTTTTTTTTTTAGCGGCGGCTGTTGCAGGCTGCAGAATTAATTTTAAATGCCAGGGTTTTGGGGTTTTTTTTTGTTTGTTTGTTTTTGTTCCCCCCCCCCCCCCCCCCGGTCCCCTTCAGAAATCCAATAAGAAATTCAGCCAGCAGAGCAATCTGCAAACTGTCTTGGCACACGGGGAAAGTGTGCCTTTTCAATTGGTGAGGGGAGAAAAAAAAGAGATGGGCCTTAACTGAAACCATATGGCAATGCACTTGAGAGAAATCTGCTGAAAGGGGAAGGGAGCTGAGGGCGGGAGGGAGGGGGAATGCACGTCAGGCAGAGGCAACAGGCGAGCCTTCTGCATGTGGTTGGGAAAGGAAAGAAGGGAGGAAGAAGGGAGGAAGAAGGGAGGGAGCAAGAGAGGAAAGAAGGCAGGAGGAGGGAGGGAGGGAAGGAAGGAAGAGGAGAAAGAAGGCAGGAAGGCAGGAAGGAGGAGGAGAAGGAAGGAAGGAGGAGGAGGAGAAAGAAGGGAGGAAGGCAGGAAGGCAGGCAGGAAGGAGGGAAGGGAGGAGGGAAGGAAAGAAAGGCAGCAAGGGAGGAAAGAAGGCAGCAAGGAAGGCAAAAAGGGGGAGGGGGAAGGAAGGAAGGAAGAAGGGAGGGAGCAAGGGAAGAAAGAAGGCAAGAAGGAAGGCAGGAAAGAAGGAGGGAAGGAAGGAAGAGGAGAAAGAAGGCAGGAAGGAAGGAGAGAAGAAAAGAAGGAGGAGGAGGAGAAAGAAGGGAGGAAGGCAGGCAGGAAGGAGACAAGAAAGGAGGGAAGAGAGGGAGGAAGGAAAGAAAGGAGGGAGCAAGGGAGGAAAGAAGGGAGCAAGGAAGGCAAAAAAGGGGGAGGGGGAAGGAAGGAAGGAAGGAAGAAGGGAGGGAGCAAGGGAGGAAAGAAGGCAAGAAGGAAGGCAGGAAAGAAGGAGGGAAGGAAGGAAGAGGAGAAAGAAGGAAGGAAGGAAGAAAAGAAAGAAAAGAAAGAAAGAAAGAAAGAAAGAAAGAAAGAAAGAAAGAAAGAAAGAAAGAAAGAAAGAAAGAAAGAAATATTTGTAGCTCAGGGTTGACATGAGCAGTCTTGGTGCTCTCTGAGCTTGCTTGTTTTCGTGCAGACGTTTCATTATCCAACTAGGTAACATCATCAGTGCTGGAAGGAAGGAAGGAAGGAAGGAGAAGGGAGGGAGGGAGGAAAGAAGGCAGGAAGGAACTCAGGAAGAGGAGGAGAAAGGAGGAAGGAGGGAGGGAAAGAAGGGAGGAGAGAACGCAGGGAGGGAGAGAGGAAAGAAGGAAGGCAGGAAGAAAGGGATGGAAGGAGGGAGGGAGGGCAGAAGAAGTCAGCCTAGAGGGGGAGGGGATATGGGGCAGGTGCATGTATTGAGTTGGTAGGTGGGTAAGAAGGGATCAAGCTTAGAAACAGGCATTAAGTGAGGACAAAATGTGAAAAATGAAGACCGTGTTTTACCCTAAAGCACATTTCAGCCTTTGGGTATTCTGTTTTGGCTTAACTCAGTCAGTCATGCAAGCATCCCTGTGAAATGAAAGAAAAACACGCCACTTTGTGTCTGCATCTACATGGACGGTCATGGCTCTATCATATATCCCCTCCACTTGACTGAGTTGAATAGGTTGGGCCAGCTACGATCTCTTTCCAGCCCTTTTCATATCCCGAAGGCCTCCCACTCTTCCTATTACCCCTCTCCAAAGGTTAGCGAATAGAGGAGCAACGTACCCAGATGTTAGCTAATTGATGGCTTCTGCCAGATGCCAACCCCCTCGTAAATGGGACCGTGGAAGCGGGCGCCACAAGCTGCCTTCTACCCACGCGGCTTCCTCTTCTGCTGATGTGTCTTTTTTTATTTTTTTCTTCACAAGGCCCCCGGACTCCCTTTGTTTTTCCTTGAAGAGGTTTCGCTTCTCACCCTCGAGAAGCTTCTTCCGTTCTGGCCGAATGGCGGAGAAGGGGAAGGATTCCGCCAGAACTAAAGAAGCCTCTCGGATGGGAAGCGAAACGCCTTCAAGAAAAAAACAAACAAAGGAAGTCCAGTTGCCTTTTGGAAAAAGAAAAGAAAAAAAAAACACTTTTGGGGAAACCGTGGCGAAACCGTGACTGAGAATCTCCGTAGACACGGAGCTTCGCTAATTAACAGCTTGAGTCTTTATCGCCTCGCTTCCATCGGGATAGGAAAAAGGAGGCCAAAATCCACTGGCTTTTCTTCAGAATATTTCACCTGCAAAGATGAGAGAGAGAGAATAGTTTTCCAGAGTGGTTACATAATTTTCTTCAACATACATTTCGCCTAATATTTGAAGGACTGCCACAGAGAGGAGGGGTTAAGGTACTATTTCCAAAGCACCTGAAGGCCAGAGAAGGAATAATGGATGGAAACTGATCAAGGAGAGATTCAACCTAGAAACAAGGAGAAATCTTCTGACGGTGAGAACAATCAACCCATGGAACAGAAGTTGCCTTCGGAAGATGTGGGAGCTTCATCCCTTGAGACTTTCAAGAAGAGACTGGGCTGCTCCCTGTCAGAAATGGTGGAGGGTCTCCTGCTTAGGTGGGAGGGTTAGACTAGATGACCTTCCAACTCCGTTATGCTGTTATTATTCTGCTATTCAGAAGTTGTGGGTGCTACGTCACTGGAAGCTTTCAAAAGAGACTGGACTGCCATCTGTCAGAAATACTATAGGGCAGGGGTGTCCAAACTTTTTGCAAGGAGGGCCAGATTTGGTGAGGTGAAAATGTGTGGGGCCGATCATTCAGCCTGACATTCTTTGAACCCTTAACATTAAATGCGAATTAACTACCGTATTTTTCGGAGTATAAGACGCACCAGGATTTTGAAGAGGCAAATTAAAAAAAAAGTTTTTGCACTCTCCCCAAAACAGCCCATTTTTCGTGAAAACGGGCCTTTTTTTTAAAGGGCATGAATAGCCCTTAAGAGGCTTCTAGAGTGCTCCTGGGGGCTAGGGGGGGGCAAAGTTGAGCAAAAAATGGCCTGTTTTTTGCTCATTTATGCCCTCCACAGCCCCCAGGAGAACTCTGAAAACCTCCTAAAGGCTATGCACAGCCATTTTGGTGAAGGGGGCAGAGTTTTGGGAGGCAAAAAATGCTGTATTCAGTGTATAAGGTGCACCCAGATTTGTAGCCTCTTTTTTGAGGGGAAAAAGATGCATCTTTATACTTCGAAAAATACGGTATTTTATGAAAGACTAAACAAATAACTCCAGTGGGGAGAAGAGGCTGCGGGCCGCTTGCAATTTGAAAAAGGGCCGCACTTGGCCCCCAGGCCGCACTTTGGACATAGGGTCTCCTGCTTGGGCGGGGGGTGGGGGGTTGGACTAGATGATCTACAAGGTCCCTTCCAACTCTGTTAATCTGTTAATTTCCCAACCAACCTGTCCACTAGACATACCTTTCAGGTACCAGGTTAGGGAAGGCTAAAATAGCTGGAAAAAGGGGGAAAGGATCAATTGGAGACCCCGGAGAACGGTTTCCCAGCCAGCATGAAGTATTCCTTGCTCCATGGCTTTGTGCATTAGTCTTGCAACTGAATCACAGAGTGAAGTTCAAAGATTCCTGTTCAGATTCTTCTGGTGACAGAAAGGAACTTAATTTCAAGGATTTAGCTGGAGGCAATAGAGTGGGATCCTTTGCGCTTCTTTGTACAAACGTTGGCCCAGCTGCAAAGAAAGGTGTGGATTTTATTAAAAGCATGCACAGAACATTAAAAACTAACAGAAATCAAGGGAGAGAGAGAGAGAGAGAGAGAGAGAGAGAGAGAGAGAGAGAGAGAAGAAAATTTTGTTAAATTTTAATACAGCTTTAACCCAGTTTGCATACCATGAACTGGCATAGTTTTGAATTTTGCGTTGCGTTGTGTGTGAGTACTGTATACAGTTTTGTTCAGTACACTATAAAAAAGAGTGAGACTCTAGAAAGAGTGCAGAGAAGAGCAAACAGGATGATGAGGGGACTGTAGGCTAAAACATAGGATGAACGGTTGCAAAAACTGGGCCTGGCTAGGCTAGTGAAGAGAAGGACCAGGGGAGACAGGATAGTAGTCTTCCAATATTTGAGGGGCTCCCACAGAGAGGAAGGGGGTCAAGCTATTTTCCAAAGCACCCGAAGGCCAAACAAGGAATAATGGATGGAAACCGACCAAGGAGAGATTCAACCTAGAAATAAGGAGGAATTTTCTGACCGTGAGAACAATCAACCCATGGAGCAGAAGTTGCCTTCGGAAGTTGTGAGAGCTTCATCCCTGGAAGCTTTCAAGAAGAGACTGGACTGCCCTCTGTCAGAAATGGTGCAGGGTCTCCTGCTTAGATGGGGGGTTGGACTAGATGACCTAGAAGGTCCCTTCCAATTCTGTTAATCTGTAATCTATTGGGGGGGGGCATTAATTTATGGAAGGCTGCCAATTCTGGAGCTCCTTCCCACCCCATTGTCTTCCGTTTGGCCCTTCCCTGATAGGAAGGAATTGCTTTTGGGTGGAACCTGAACGATTTTCTTTTCTTTCTTTTTTTAATTCTTTTTTTTTTAAATAAAAACTTATTTATTTATTTAATATATAACATTCAAAGAAAAGTAGAATTTTCTCCCGTTCAAAAATACTTAAAACGGTGTACGTGAGGCTCCCTGGGGCAATGGCGCAGAGTCCCCTGCTTGGCCGGGGGGGGGAGCGGGCTGGACTAAATGACCTCTGAGCTCCCTTCCAAATCTGTCAATCTGCGGTCTGTTGCTTTCCATCTCCTGCTACCGTCTTCCCAGGAGTCAGAAAGGGCTGCAGAGCCAACTTTCTCCCCTCTGGCTTGCTGAGGATCTCCCTGTCTCTGGCGCTCCTCCCTCCCAGCTTCCTCACCGTCTTCTGCCTACTGACATGTGTTCCCCATTAGACCTTAATTTCAGAAGATTTACAACACATTAAGTAATTTGTAGGTTATTTCAACTTTAATCTGCTGAAGTCAAGGAAAAAATCAAGATTAAATTCAAAACACACGTTTCTTCAAAGGGCTGAGAGGGGGGGGGGGTGTCTGCCAAGCCCCAAAGCCATCCGGGTTCGCGTCTGCCCTAGAAGTTGCCAAGTGACGCAGAGAGACTATGGAGATAAGGAAGCTCTCGGGCGAAGCATAGAAGATTGTGTTGGGCTTATATTGCCCCGTTATGGAAAGACCTGCTTGGTACCCTCTGCGGCAGGGGTGAAATCCAGCAGGTTCTGATAGATTCCGGAGAATCGGCAGTGGAAATTTTGACTAGTTCGGAGAACCGGCAAATGCCACCTCTGGCTGGCCCCAGGAGTGGGTTGGGAATGGAGATTTTGCAGTATCCTTCCCCTGCTACGCCCACCAAGCCACATCATGCCCACCAAGCAACGCCCACAGAACCAGTAGTAAAAAAAATTGAATTTCACATCCATCCATCGTTGTTTAGGTAAAGGGATTAATGGACTGTAAACACCTGGATTTCTGTTGGATGTATTTGGATAGAACTGAAGCCCAGCACAAGGATTTGCACCAGTGGTGGCATACAAATTATTTTACTACCAGTTCTGTGGGTGTGGCTTGATGGGTGTGGCTTGGTGGGTGTGGCTTGGTGAGCATGGCAGGGGAAGGATACTGCAAAATCTCCATTCCCACAACACTCCTGGGGGAAAGATACTATAAAAATTCCACTTCCATCCCACTCCAGGGGAAGGTTACTGCAAAATCCCCATTCCCTCCTCACTCCTGGGGGAAGGATACTGCAAAATCTCCATTCCCACAACACTCCTGGGGGAAAGATACTATAAAAATTCCACTTCCATCCCACTCCAGGGGGAAGGTTACTGCAAAATCCCCATTCCCTCCTCACTCCTGGGGGAAGGATACTGCAAAATCCCCATTCCCTCCCCACTCCAGGGGAAGGATACTGCAAAATCCCTATTCCCTCCCCACTCCAGGGGAAGGATACTGCAAAATCTCCATTCCCTCCCCACTCCAGGGGAAGGATACTGCAAAATCTCCATTCCCTCTCCACTCCAGGGGAAGGATACTGCAAAATCCCCATTCCCTTCCCACTCCAGGGAAGGATATTGCAAAGTCTCTTTTCCCTCCCCACTCTAGGGGGAAGGATGCTGCAAAATCTCCATTCCCTCCCCACTCCAGGGGAAGGATACTGCAAAATCTCCATTCCCTCTCCACTCCAGGGGAAGGATACTGCAAAATCCCCATTCCCTTCCCACTCCAGGGAAGGATATTGCAAAGTCTCTTTTCCCTCCCCACTCTAGGGGGAAGGATGCTGCAAAATCCCCATTCCCTCCTACTCTAGGGGAAGGGTCCTGTAAAATCCCCATTCCCTCTCCACTCCAGGGGAAGGATACTGCAAAATCCCCATATCCTCCCGATCAGCTGGGACCTGGGAGGCAGAGAGTTGCCGTTTCTCTGAACTACTCAAAATTTCCGCTACCGGTTCGCCAGAACCAGTCCGAACCGGCTGAATACCGCCTCTGATTTTGCACCCTCTTGAAATTTTTTTCTCCCCGTTTCCCACTGATTGCAATCGGCGGAGGTGACCCTATTGGTAGCTCCAACATTTGAATAATAATTTGAACCAATAGGACTCAGGTTGGATGGCACGTCCAATCAGGAGTGACCGGTCAGTTGTCGGCGCCGTTCCGCCTCTGAGCCATGACCGAATTCGGGCAGATCCCGGATTGGGATTATCGGCCCGTGCTCGGATTTGCTCCCTGATGGGAGGAATCCATCCGGCCAATGAAGGAGGGAAAATGGCGGGGCCGAAGGAGTTTCCTGTGCAGAGTGGGGGGCATATTTTCCCCGGCCAGGTGCCCAAGCAGGCTGGCGTATCCAGGCACGGCAAGCAGGTAGCCCCACTGCTGCTCTGCCTCCCCTCGCTCGCCCGCCTCCCAGTCCTGGATCATGGCTTCCAGCGCGCTGGAGATGGAGGAGACCCTATGAAAATGATGATATGTGACAATCAGTCACAGCAATTAGTGTTTTCGTTAACAGGCCTTTTTTGTTTTCCCTCACCCAGACAGAATGTCACAAATAAATCCTCGCCTGCATTTGCATATTAATTGGATCGGAGACGTCAAGCATCTTTCATTAAAGAAAATGATCTGCATATTTGGAGACATAAAATAGTTATTTTGATGGGTTTTTTCCCCTCCCCCCCCTCCCTAAGATCAGGGGGTGGGGGAGGAAGGTGATGGGAGCAGTGGAAATTGAGGTAGAAGGAAGACCGGGGGTGGGGGGGGGAGGAAATAGATTCTTCGCGGGCTTAACCCCTCGCGGCCTGCGACAAACTCACTCCCGGGCAAGGAGACATCAAAGTAAATAATAGCGCGCGCTGGCCGGAATGTATAGGGAGCGTCGCTTTCCTTTCGCGGTCTGCATATGTTTACTCCACAAAGATTCTTTTTCCCATTCTCACCAGGGATTCGCAAAGGCATAAACCTTCCCTAATATAGCCAGAGGCATTTCAACGCTCCGAGCTCGCTCAGTGGAGCAGTGCAGAGTTCAGACGGTCTGGTTCAGGAGTGGAGGTTTCCTTCCCACCTGAATTAATCGCTCGTGCAGGTGAGGCCACGCCGAGGCAGGGAAACGTTTCCCCCTCATGGCCTAGGTGCTTTGATTCCACTAAGGGAGCAATTGCTCCAGGCCCACGCGGGGAGAGAAGAAATAAGGGAGGTACAGACTGAGTACCAAGAGAAGGGGATCAATTCCTGTGAATACTCCAGAAAGGAACATTCTAATCTAGTGTGGGTGGGAAATATTCATCCATCAAGGGAGAGAGAGAGAGAGAGGGAGAAGGAAACAGAGAGGGAGACAGAGAGAGAGAGAGAGAGAGAAAGAAAGAAAAAGAAAGAAAGAAAGAAAGAAAGAAAGAAAGAAAGAGAAAGAGATACACAGAGGGAGAGAGGGAGAGGAAAAAAGGGGGAGAGAGAGAAACAGAGAGAGAGAGAGAAAGAAAAAGAAAGGAAGGAAGGAATAGAAAGAAACACATGGAGGGAGGGAGAGAGGAGGAGGGAAAGGGGGAGAGAGAAACAGACAGAGAAAAACAGAGAGAGAAAGAGAGAGAGAAAGAAAAAGAAAGAAAGAAAGAAAGAAAGAAAGAGACACACAGAAGGAGGGAGGGGGAGAGAGGAAGAGGGAAAGGGGGAGAGAGAGAGAAAGAAAGAAAGAGGAAGGAAGGAACGAATGAACGAAGGAAGGAAGGAAGAGAAAGAGACACACGGAGGGAGGAAAAGGGAAAGGGGTAGAAAGAGAGAGAAAGAAAGAGAAAGGAAGGAAGGAAGGAAGGAAGGAAGGAAGGAAGAAAGAAAGACACACAGAGGGAGGGGGAGAGAGGAAGAGGGAAAGGGGGAGAGAGAGAGAAAGAAAGAAAGAAAGAGGAAGGAAGGAAGGAAGGAAGGAAGGAAGGGAAAGACACATGGAGGGAGGGAGGAAGAGGGAAAGGGGTAGAGAAAGAAAGGAAGGAAGGAAGGAAGGAAGGAAGGAAGGAAGGAAGGAAGGGAAAGACACATGGAGGGAGGGAGGAAGAGGGAAAGGGGTAGAGAGAGAGAGAAAGAAAGAGAAAGGAAGGAAGGAAGACAAAAAGAGGCACACAGAGGGAAGGAGGGAGAGAGAGGGAAAGGGAGCGAGAGAGAGAGAGGTCCCTGTTTTTTTGTTGTTTTAAAAACCAATTTGTCAGGGGGGGAAAAAACAACTTGAAAAATATTTAGAATGAAATGATTCATGTTCCTCAACTTCAACTGCCTTCTTCTATAAAGTTCTAATTTATATCGAGCGGGAGCCGAATCAATGGATCCTTGCCCGTCTCCAGGAGATCTGCTGAACTAATCGTGCCTTTTCGTAACAGGAAGGAGGCAGGTAGCTGTTGAATCCCTCACAAGTTCATTGGGTAGCTCAGAAACATTATAAAGACGTGCAGGTAGATTGTCCTCTTTTCCCATCGAAGGGAAGTTTAATTCAAAATGCGGCCCTTTACTAGGTCAAAAGGTTCAGCCATCTGGCCACTATTATCTTATTAGACGGCCCAGGGTCTTCCTGGAAGAGGCTGTCTGATCCTTTGCTAATGGGGAAGGCCTGAGCTGGAACCTGGAAAGCAGGTATTTTGCCACCAAACTGCGATTAAGTTTTTAATTGAGGGACGCGGCGGCACTGAGCTTGTCGATCAGAAAGATCAGCGGTTCAGCGGTTTGAATCCCTAGCGCCGCGTAATGGAGTGAGCTCCCGCTACTTGTCCCAGCTTCTGCCAACCTAGCAGTTTGAAAGCACGTCAAAAACGCAAGTAGAAAAAATAGGAACCACCTTTGGTGGGAAGGGAACAGCGTTCCGTGCGCCTTCGGCATTGAGTCATGCCGGCCACATGACCACGGAGACGTCTTCGGACAGCGCTGGCTCTTCGGCTTTGAGGAGGGAGTCAAGCTATTTTCCAAAGCACCTGAAGGCCGGACGAGGAACAATGGATGGAAACTGAACAAGGAGAGATTCAACCTGGAAATAAGGAGGAACTTTCTGACAGTGAGAACAATCAACCCATGGAACAGAAGTTGCCTTCGGACGTTGTGGGAGCTTCATCACTTGAGACTTTTCAAGAAGAGACTTGACTGCCATCTGTCAGAAATGGTGAAGGGTCTCTTGCTTTGGCAGGGGGGGGGGTTGGGCTAGATGACTTCCAAGGTCCCTTCCAACTCTGTTAATCTGATCTGAATCGCGTACAAGGACAGGGGAGTTCTGTGCGTTTGAAATGTTCCTGTTTTGCTTTGCTCGGGACTGGAAATTGTGTGGCAAGCTGATTCACATGTGGTTTACCAGCCAGGCTTGGCACTCGAGGTGCCTACTAGATTTCAAGGAGTTTTTTTTTTTCAAAGAGATTTACAGGAAAAGCCTAAAGTTAATTGCCCAATGTCTTCAAAAGGACAGAGGAAAATCTTACCCCAAGCAGACGCTGTAAACAAATGTAGGATGGAGGGAGGGAGGAAGGCTCTGACCATATTTAAGGCATCTCCTTCCAACCCTTATAGGCCATACTGATTTTAAAATGATGGTGATGATGGGAAGGAGGAGGGGGAGGGAGAGGAAGAAGAGGAGGAGGAGGAGGAAGAAGAAGAAGAAAAGGGAGAGGGGGAAAGGGAAGGTGGAGGAGGGAGAAGAAGAAGGAGGTCAGGAAGAAGGAGGAGGAGGAGGGGGAAGAAGAAGAAGAAGGGGGGGAAGAAGAAGAAGAAGAAGAGAAGAGGAGGGGGAAGGCAAAGGGGAAGAAGGAGGAGGAGGCGTGGAAGAAGAAGAAGAAGAAGAAGAAGAAGAAGAAGAAGAAGAAGAAGAAGAAGAAGAAGGAAGAAGAAGAAGAAGAAGAAGAAGAAGAAGAAGAAGAAAGGAGGGGGGAAGGGGAAGGCAAAAGGGGGGAAGAAGGAGGAGAAAAAGAAGAGGAAGAAGAAGAGAGGAGGGGAAGGTGTGGAGAAGAAGGAGGAAGGGAAAGAGAAGAAGAAGAAGAAGAAGAAGAAGAAGAAGAAGAAGAAGAAGAAGAAGAAGAAGAAGAAGAAGAAGAAGAAGAAGAAGAAGAAGAAGAAGAAGAAACAACCTCTTCTACCAGTCACTTGATGAAAGTCGAGTGCAAACTAGCGTTCACCCATGTAAAGAAAAAACATGGAAACAACTGTGGGAAAACTCTATGGAACACAACAAAACTGCCTCGTAGATCAACGATATTCAAAAAGGAGACAAAAGGGAGAATATTGTAACAACAACTGATATGGTTGCAAAACAAGCAAAGACGGTCAAGAGCCAGAGTCCCCCTGGCCTGGAGGAACTGCACAGCTACTGGCTAAAACACCTGACCAGCCTCCCATCACCGCACGGCCACTCAATTTGATGAAATGCTTCAAAATGCAACAAGTGAAGAATGCTTAATGGTCAAATATATTGTACTTGATAATGAAAGATCCAGAGAAGAGCACAGAACAAAGTGACTACGGCCCGATCACTTCTCTACCAAACTTTTTTTTACAAGAATACTGGCAAATTCACTATTCAATCATCTGATGGGAAACAGTTTATATCCGGTAGAACAAAAAGGAAATTATAAATATATATATACGTGTATTAAGAGGAACAAAAGATCAGCTGCTCATTGACAAAATGTTACTAAAAGATGCAAAACGAAGAAAAACTAATTTAAATACGGCGTGAATTGATTACCAGAAGGCATTTGACTCACTCCCCCACAGCTGGATCAACGCCTGTCTGGAAAACTTGGGAATCAGCAAAAATATTTGAACATTTTTGAAAGCAAATATGCAAAAAATGGAAAACAGTTCTGACAGCAAATGGGGGAACATCGGTGAAGTCAATATCAGATGGGGAATCTTCTAAAGAGACTCACTTTTGCCACTGTTGTTCAACATCGCATTAATTCCACTGACTGAGTTTCATGTTTAATGAATAAAAGAGATAATAATAATAATAACAATATACTCAGACGTTACTCTTAGGTTCTTTGGTAGCAACTTGAACTGTTAGGTTTTTATGTCTATGGAGATCCTGGTCAAAGTTGGACTTCTGTTGTTTTTCTCTCTACAAAGTCCAGTTGCCTCTTGAAAAAGGTAAAGGTTCCCCTCGCACATATGCGCTAGTCGTTCCCGACTCTAGGGGGCGGTGCTCATCTCCCTTTCAAAGCCGAAGAGCCAGCGCTGTCCGAAGACGTCTCCTTGGTCACGTGGCCGGCATGACTCAACACCGAAGGCGCACGGAACGCTGTTCCCTTCCCACCAAAGGTGGTCCCTATTTTTCTACTTGCATTTTTGACCTGCTTTCGAACTGCTAGGTTGGCAGAAGCTGGGACAAGTCACGGGAGCTCACTCCGTTACACGGCGCTAGGGATTCGAACCGCCGAACGGCCGACCTTTCTGATCGACAAGCTTCTTAGCCCCTGAGCCACCCGTTAAAAAAAAAAAAAGCACCTTGGTTAAGTTCTCACCAAGAATCGAACTGAAGATTAAATCAACAACTACACCGCTAATCATATAATACAACACGCTTATTCTGGATAATTTGGGTCGTAGCTGAGCCGGCTCCTGCACCGGATTTTGAGAGAGCAAGAGAGAGATTTCGTTTGACCTTGCTTTGCTTCCGTAAAAAAATCTGCCTTCCATTTTTGGTTCTCGGGGAATACAAATGGCAGCAAAAGTTCTCCGTGACGAAAGGCAGCTGGTGACAGCCTTGACAGATCGGTGCCAGCAGCCTCCGAAGCCGGTGCAAGCATGGATTCATTTCAGGGGCATTGTTTTTTTTTTGTGTGTGTGCCAAAAGCTCTGGTCAATTTTTCTCCCCCTCCCGTACTTTGGGTTTATGTACGTCTGCGCGCCAAGAGCGCATGGGTGCGTTTACCCTTGCGTGCCTCCTTTTGAGACGCACGCAGAGGCGTACGCAGGCGGTGCCTTTCCATCTCATCCTCGGAAGCTATGGGTATCCAGAGAACATTATCACACGTACTCGAAATAACCCAGAAAGCTGGGCAGTTCCTTTTTAGGGAAAGAATCCCTCTCGGAGAGTTATGGAGAGGCACAATTTATTGACAGGCTGATGTGACTGCTGGCAGCCCGGGACTCTCCCCCCCCTCCTCTCCCCGCTTGGCTCCTCATGCCAACCGCCCAGAAACCATCCCTGGAATGAGCGGGGAAGCCTTCCCTTCCCTCCTGCCAAGGTTTGAGGGGGCCTGGCTGGTGGCACTTGTGTTGATGCAACATAAGCGGGTCTGCCTGGCAAGCAAACACCCCCCCCCCCTCTTAGTGCTCGCTTGGAGCTGTGTAGATCCTTTGTGTTCGGGCTTCTTTGCCCTGCTAAAGTTTCTCGTGGCTTTAAGGCAGGGGTCACCAACTGGTGGTGCGCGAGAAAATGTTGGTGGTCTGCAGAAAAATTATTTGTATTTTTTATATTGCACTAAATCAGGGGACCTCAAACTACGGCCCCTGGGACGGATACGTGCAATGAAGGCTTGTGTTGCTGCAGAGAGTCTCCCCCTTTGGGGTCTTTTTGTGTGGGTCAGAAGGGGGTAGGAATCCCGACTTGGGGTCTGCTTCGGCCTCCTGGTGGGGGGCTTTGGGGGAAGGCTGGAGGGAAGAGCCGCTGGTGGCGAAGAGCCGGAGGGCCTCGTTCCAGTGGGACTGCATCATGGCCTGGAACTGGCTGACCATCTCAGCCCGCTGAGCCTCCAGGCACTGGCAACCTGGCCTTGCGCTCCCACAGGTCTTCCCTCTGCTTGCAAAGCCCATGCTCCTAGTCCTCAGTGAGGTGCTTCTGCTGAGCCTCCTTCTCGGTTAGATTCAATTTGAACTGAGCTGTTTTGCCAACTCTTTCTCCTGGTGGCTGCTTAGCTCCAGCAACTGCTTCCTGTTGGGGCCCTAAGGAGCCCGGGCGGGCAGGCGAGGAGTGGCGCGTAGAGGCTACCAAGGCGCCCCTCGACGTGAGTGACATCAAACTGACCACAATCTCTTTTTTCCAGCACCGTTTTAAGTTACTGTTGTAAGTTGAGGACTACCTGTGCGGGCAGTCCTCAACTTACGACCACAATGGAGCCCAACATGTCTGTCGTTAAGCGAGACATTTGTTCAGTTAGCTTTGTCTCGTTTTACGACTTTTCTTGCCCCGGTCATTAAGCAAATCACCGCGGTAGATGTTTGGGACACTGCAATGGTCATAAATACCAGCCAGTGGTCAAGCGTCTGGATTTGGACCACCTGGAACGGTCGTTAAGTGTGAAAAACGGTCATAAGTCACATCTTTCAGCACCGTCGCAACTTTGAATCAGCACTAAACGAATTCGAGGATTCTCCGCCTCATTCCCCCCAAAAAGGATGGCATTGGAGAAGAGAAATTCTAATTCTAATTTAATTCTCGCAGGGGAAATCCTCTGAAATTCTGGACGGAGACTTCCGATCAGTCTCCCAGGATCCCCTGGGCTGGACAAGTAGAAAAATAGAATCTTTTTCAGCCCTGGTGCCTGTTGAGTGGTAGATCTTAACGGATCTCAAATCTGGCCCCCTGTCTGTACAGATAGATCTTTGGGAATGCCTTCAAAACATTTTGGATGTCAAGAGCTTTCTCTTAAATGGGTTTTATCGGACAACAGTTAATGGATTTAAATATCTGTATTAGGCTGATACCCTTATTCATTATTAATAGTATTTTGACGTCTTATATTATTGATGCTTTATTGATTATTGGAAGCCACTTGCAGAGTTTTTTCCCTTAACGACAGTGTATACATTTAAAAAAACATTACACACACACACACACACACAGAGGTGAATTCCCAACCTCACATTTTTCTTAGCTCAGGTTGAAGGTTCCTTCTCAAACGTCTTAGATTAACAAGAGTTGGAAGGGACCTTGCAGGTCATCTAGTCCAACCCTCTGCCCAAGCTGGAGACCCTACATCTGTCTCTACCTAGGATCGAACTCACAAACTCCTGATTGCGAGGAAAGGTCAGGCTCAGATCAGGGGGGGGGGGGAGGAAACCTACCAGACTGCAGAAGAGAGTACACAATTGCAGAATAATAAGAGTTGGAAGGGACCTTGGAGGTCTTCTAGTCCAACCCCGGCTCAGGCAGGGAAAACTGCATACTAGGGGAGACATGATAGCAGTGTTCCAATATCTCAGGGGATGCCACAAAGAAGAGGGAGTCAAGCTATTCTCCAAAGCACCTGATGGGTGGAAACTAATCGAGGAGAGAAGCAACTTAGATCTAAGGAGAAATTTCTTGACAGTGAGAATAATGAATCAGTAGAACAACTTACCTCCAGAAGTTGTGAATTCTCCAACACTGGATGTTTTGAAGAAGATGTTGGATAACCATTTGTCTGAAGTGATGTAGAGTTTCCTGCCTAAGCAGGGGGTTGGACTAGAAGACCTCCAAGGTCCCTAGTCATCTAATCCAACCCCCCCCTGCCCAAGCAGGAGATTCTACCTACACCATTTCTGACAGAGGGCAGTCCCGTCTCTTCTTGAAAGCCTCCAGGGATGAAGCTCCCACAACCTCCAAAGGCAACTTCTGTTCCATGGGTTGATTGCTCTCACTGTCAGAAAATGTCTCCTTATTTCCAGGTTGAATCTCTCCTTGGTCAGTTTCCATCCATTATTCCTTTTCCCCTTCTTCTCTTTCCTCTTCCCTTCGCTTCCCTTTTTCTCTTCCCTTCCCTTTTCTCTTTCTTCTCTTCCCTTCCTTTCCCTGTTCTCTTTCCTTCTCTCTTCTCCTCCCTTCCCCCTTTCCCTTTCTTCTCTTTCTCTTTTCTTCTCTTTCCTTCCCTCTACTCTTCTGCTAAATCAGGTCAAACCTTGTGGGAACAGAGGGACCGTGCTCAGTTTTCATCCATTATTCCTTGTCTGGCCTTTGGGGGCTTTGGAAAATAGCTTGACAAGGGGGTCCTCTCTGTGGCAGCCCCTCAAATATTGGAAGTCTGCTCTCCTGTCTCCCCTGGTCCTTCTCTTCACTAGAGTAGCCAGGCCCATGTTCCTTCAACCGTTCTTCCTATGTTTTAGCCTCCAGTCCCCTCATCATCCTGGTTGCTCTTCTCTGCACTCTTTCTAGAGTCTCCGCATCTTTTTTATAGTGTAGTGAACAAAACTGGATGCAGTACTCTAGGTGTGGTCTTACTAAGGCTTTATAGAGTGGTATTATTACCTCCCTTCCTCTTGATTGTATCCCTCTCTCTTAATGCAATTTAGGATTGCGTTGGCTATTTAGGCTGGTGCAACGATAGTTGCCTCAATTGATTGCCCACTAAGGCTCCAAGATCCCACTCACAGTCACTGTCCCCAATCTCCTGCTCTCTAGATTGGCCACCATTGCGATCGTATTTGGCCGTTGGCCTCAGTGGCTCGGGGACGTTGTGAAGTTGCATTCCAGAATTAGCATTTCTGACCATGCTCCATTCAGTGAAGTGCTGCTTTCGGGTGGGCTGTTTCCTCCAACTTCAGTAGAGTCTACTTTGGCTTTGAGTCAGGAGCATTATTGGAGCGAAGGAGCGTTGTTGTATGCCTGGCTTGGATGGGCAGTAGCTAAAAATGGCCTCCTTTTGTGGGAGTAATTGGTGGGTGCTATCAATCAGGCCTCTGCACCATCAGGAAATGATTCTCGATCAATTGTAATTGCTTTTTATTTATTTCCTGTGTAAATATTTTAAAGCTCTAACTCCCCTTTATAATGTCAGATGCGTAAGGAAATTGGAGACATGTAGCCTGGCCAGGAAGGGTTAGGAGGTCTAGCAATTCTACTTCTTTTCCAAGACAGAGGCTTCCGTACTACTTAAGTGCCTCCTTCCAGAGTAACAAGAGTTGGAAGGGACCTTGGAGGTCTTCTAGTCCAACCCTCGGCCCAAGCAGGAGACCCTACATCCATTTCTGGCAGATGGCAGTCTCAGTCTCTTCTTGAAAGCTTCCAGGGATGAAGCTCCCACAACTTCTGAAGGCAACTTCTGTTCCATGGGTTGATTGTTCTCACTGTTAGGAAATTCCTCCTTATTTCTAGGTTGAATCTCTCCTTGTTCAGTTTCCATCCATTACTATTCCTTGTCCAGACCTTCAGGGTGCTTTGCAAAACAGGTTGATCCCCTCCTCTCTGTGGCCGCCCCTCAAATATTGGAAGACTGCTCTCCTGTCTCCCCTGGTCCTTCTCTTCACTAGACTAGCCAGGCCCATGTTCCTTCAACCGTTCTTCGTATGTTTTAGCCTCCAGTCCCCTCATCATCCTGGTTGCTCTTCTCTGCACTCTTTCTAGAGTCTCAACATCTTTTTATAGTGTGGTGACCAAAACTGGATGCAGTATTCTTAAAAAACTTCCAGTGTTGGAGCATTCACAACTTCTGGAGGCAAGCTGTTCCCCTGGTTAATTGTCCTCACTGTCAGGAAATTTCTCCTTAGTTCTAGGTTGCTTCTCTCCTTGATTAATTTCCACCCATTGCTTCTTATCCTGCTTTGGAGAATAGCTTGACTCCCTCTTCTTTGTGGCAGCCCCTGAGATATTGGAAGACTGCTATCATGTCTCCCCTAGTCCTTCTTTCTCTTAAGCTAAACATACCCAGTTCCTGCAACCGTTCCTCATATGTTTTAGCCTCCAGTCCCCTAATCCTCTTTGTTGCTCTTCTCTGCACTCTTTCTAGAGTCTCCACATCTTTTTTTAATAACATGGTGACCAAAACTGGATGCAGGACTCCAAGTGTGGCTTTACCAAGGCCTTAGAAATTGGTAGTAATACATCCCATGAACTTGATTCTATCACTCTTTTAATGCAGCCTAGGGCTGCCTTGGCCACTTAAATGTCCCGACGCAAAGGAGAGCTGCCTACAGCTTGGCCCTTGAACTAAATGGCCACATGCAAAGAAGAAAGCAGCAAAAGGGGTTGTGAGAATGCCATGAATCAGCTTGACCTAATGGCTCAAAAATGAGGATTGATCAACACACAGAATATCTGCATGCAGTTTTGGTTGCCAGGATGTAGAAAAGAGGTGGAGACTCTAGAAAGAGTGCAGAGATGAGCAACAAAGATGATTAGGGGACTGGAGGCTAAAACATACGAAGAACGGTTGCAGGAACTGGGTATGTCTAGTTTAATAGAAAGAAGGACTAGGGGAGACATGATAGCATTGTTCCAATATCTCAGGGGTTGCCCCAAAGAAGAGGGAGTCAAGCTATTCTCCAAGGCACCTGAAGGGTAGGACAAGAAGCAATGGGTGGAAGCTAATCAAGGAGAGAAGCAACTTAGAACTGAAGAGAAACTTCCTGACAGTTAGAACAATTAATCAGTGGAACGACTTGCCTCCAGAAGTTGTAAATGCTCCAATACTGGAAGTCTTTAAGAAGATGCTGGATAGCCATTTGTCTGAAACAGTATAGGGTTCCCTGCCTGAGCAGGGGGTTGGACTAGAAGACCTCCAAGGTCCCTTCCAACTCTGCTATTGTATTATTGTATTGTATTATCTGGAGAAGTTATTTTGACGAGATGCAGGAAAGTGATAGCGTCTGCAAAGTTAGCACGACGTGGCGTATAAATAGATAGATGCATAGATAGATAGATAGATAGATAGATAGATAGATAGATGATGATGGATGGATGGATGGATGGATGGATGGATGGATGGATGGATGGATAGGATAGGATAGGATAGGATAGAATGTAGGATAGGATAGCATAACATAGCATAGAAAAGGATGGAATAGAATGGAATAGAATAGAATGTAGGATAGGATAGGATAGGATAGGATAGGATAGGATAGGATAGGATAGGATAGGATAGGATAGGATAGGACTGCAAATGTCGGCCCACTTGTTAAAGACCTGAAAAAGCTTTTCAGTTCGCCAGTCTCTCTGTTTATGTTGTGCGTACACAGTCGGGGGTGGGTGGGGGGGGAACGTATTTTATGACATGACATTCTACCCCCATTTGCAATTTTCTGGAAATGGCTTTCCTCCCATTTTGCGGGCTTTTTCATTGCCGACAAAGCTGACAGTCGCGTTTAGGATAAAATCCATCCAAGAGAAGAGAAGGCCCATTATTAAAAAGAGTTGGATATTATAAATCAGGGAAGCTCTTGGTGCTCCTGTCTGTGTTGCTATTTTAATGAGGGACACACTTGGGACTGGAGGAGGAGGAGGAGGAGGAGGAGGCTGGGAAGGGCAAGGAGAGTGAATCTTTCTCGTCTTCCCAAGATGTGGAGGAGTTGGTGGGTGGGTGGGTGTGGGGGGGGACGGACTCCAGTCCCAGCCATCCATCTTGGCGGTTATTTTATGGAGTCCTCGGATGTCCGGAGTTGTGCGGTGTTTTGTTAAGCGTCGTAACACAGAGTTTATTTAATGTGGGTTTAACTGCCTCGTGCTTTTATAAATCAAAATAATTAAAAATAATAAATTTGAAGGTTAAACAACAGCTTGCGTGGTTGACTGGGAGAGTGAGCAGCAGGCTTGGGGAAATGCCGCTTCTGCAACGGGAAGGCTTTCTTTTCGTGACATGGGGGGCGGGGGGTGAGGGTGGGAGAACGGTACGACTGGGGTGCGCAGGAAGGTGGGGGGGGGGATTCAGCCAGCTCGCACCACTTTGGGAGAACTGGTGGTTAACTTTCTGAGCAGTTTGGTGAAGTGGTTGTTGGAAGAAATCATTATTTGAATCCCACCAATGTCTTCCTTCCTTCCTTTCTCCCTCCCTCCTCCCCTTCCTTCCTTCCTCCTTCCTTCCTTTCTCCCTCCTTCCTCCCCTTCCTTCCTTCCTCCCTTCCTCCTTCCTTTCCTTCCTTTCTGTCTTCCTTCCTTCTTTCATTCCCTCCTCCCTCCCTCCCTTCCTTCCTCCCCTTTGGTCCTAGCACTGATGATGTTACCTACTTAGGGTCATGAAAGGTCTGCAAGAAAACCACCGAGCTCAGAGAGCACCAAGGACCCTTCATTTCAACCCTTCCTTCCTTCCTTCTTCCTTCCTTCCTTCTCTCCTTTCTTCCTGCCTGCTTCCTCTCTTCTTTCTCCTCATCTTCCTTCCATCCTTCCTTTCTCCCTCCCTCCCTCCCTCTTTCCTTCCTTCCTTCCTTCTCTCCTTCCTTCCTTCTTTCTTTCTTTCCTCTCTCTCTCTCCCTCTCTCCCTCCCTCCCTCCCTTCCCTTTGGCCCTAGCACTGATGATGTTACCTAGTTAGGGTCATAAAAGGTCTGCAAGAAAACAAGCCAGCTCAGAGAGCACCAAGGTCTCCTCGTGTCCACCCTTCTTCCCCTCCTTCCTTCCTTCCTTCCTTCCTTCCTTCCTTCCTTCCTTCCTTCCTTCCTCCTTCCTTCCTTCCTTCCTTTCTTCTTTCTCTCCTTTCTTCCTGCCTGCTTCCTCCCTTCTTTCTCCTCATCTTCCTTCCATCCTTCCTTTCTCCCTCCCTTCCTCCCTCTTTCCTTCCTTCCTTCTCTCCTTCCTTCCTTCCTTCTTTCTTTCTTTCCTCTCTCTCTCTCCCTCTCTCCCTTCCTCCCTCCCTTCTCTTTGGTCCTAGCACTGATGATGTTACCTAGTTAGGGTCATAAAAGGTCTGCAAGAAAACAAGCCAGCTCAGAGCACCAAGGTCTCCTCGTGTCCACCCTTCTTCCCCTCCTTCCTTCCTTCCTTCCTTCCTTCCTTCCTTCCTTCCTTCCTTCCTTCCTCCTTCCTTCCTTCCTTCCTTCCTTTCTTCTCTCCTTTCTTCCTGCCTGCTTCCTCCCTTCTTTCTCCTTATCTTCCTTCCATCCTTCCTTTCTCCCTCCCTTCCTCCCTCTTTCCTTCCTTCCTTCTCTCCTTCCTTCCTTCCTTCCTTCCTTCCTTCCTTCCTTCCTTCCTTCTTCCTCTGTCTTTCTTTCTTTTCTCTCTCTCCCTCCCTCCCTCCCTCCCTCCCTTCCCTTTGGTCCTAGCACTGATGATGTTACCTAGTTAGGGTAATAAAACGTCTGCAAGAAAACCACCAAGCTCAGAGACCACCAAGGACCCTTCATTTCAACCCTTCCTTCCTTCTTCCTTCCTTCCTTCTCTCCTTCCTTCCTTCCTTCCTTCCTTCCTTCCTTCCTTCCTTCCTTCCTTCCTTCCTTTCTTCTCTCCTTTCTTCCTGCCTGCCTTCCTCCCTTCTTTCTCCTCATCTTCCATCCTTCCTTTCTCCCTCCCTTCCTCCCTCTTTCCTTCCTTCCTTCCTTCTTTCTCTGTCTTTCTTTCCTCTCTCCCTCCCTCCCTCCTCTTTGGTCCTAGCACTGATGATGTTACCTAGTTAGGGTCACGAAAGGCCTGCAAGAAAACCACCAAGCTCAGAGAGCACCAAGGACTCCTCGTGTCCACCCGGAGCTACAAATATTCTCCTTTAATTTAATGGCGGCCTGCCCCTCTGCATCCCACACGGACCCTCCGCTGGGCTTTTCTGTTTCCATATCTTGTTTTGTTTTCGAGGTCAGAAACTCCAGTTTGAAGCGGCTGGGAAAGGCTCCGAAGGGGAATTGTGAAGGGATGGGAAGGCGTAGAAATTTGGGTGTTTGTATGTGTGTGTCTGCGCTCTCTCTTTGCAAATGTTCTTTCTGCGTTTTAACGCGATAAGGAATTTGATGGCTTTATCAGAAATACCAAAGCTTTATATAGCCGGGTGAGGCAAGTGCCGTTCGGGCTGAGCACAATCTCTTGATAAACGGCAAAGAAAAGGGAGGAGGAGGGGGGGGGGGAAAGGAACCAGGAAAGCTGAAACTTTTTCTTTCTTTTTTCCCCCCCCCCACCAGATTGTGCTTGCACTTTGGGACAACTGATAACAGGGACTTGTTTGCTCTCCAGCTTTTTCCTATTTTTATTCGCGGGGACCTGGGAGAGAAATTCCTTAAAAGGTGGGCAGTAGGGAAGAGGGCGGATTTCCATTTTTCCATTTGCTATCTTCTTCTTTCCTCTTTTGCTTTGTTGTTGTTGTTGTTAGTTGCAAAGTCGTGTCCGACCCATTGTGATCCCCATGGACAACGTTCCTCCAGGCCTTCCTGTCCTCTACCATCCTCTGGAGTCCATTGAAGCTCACGTTGACTGCTTGGGTGACTCCATCCAGCCACCTCATTCTCTGCCGTCCCCTTCTTCTCTTGCCCTCCATCGTTCCCAGCATGAGGCTCTTCTCCAGGGAGTCCTTCTTCCTTTTCATCAGGTGGCCAAAGTGCTAGAGTTTCCTCTTCAGGATCTGGCCTTCTAAAGAGCAGTCAGGGTTGATCTCCTCTTGGACTGACCAGTTGGATCGCCTTGCAGTCCAAGGGACTTGAAGGAAGGGAGGGAGGGAGGGAGGGAGGGAGGGAGGGAGGGAAGGAAGGAAGGAAGGAAAGAAGGAAGGAAGGAAGGAAGGAAGGAGGGAGGGAGTAGATTGTTGTTGTTCTTAGTTACAAAGTTGTGTCAGACCCATTGTGACCCCATGGACAACATCTCTCTAGGTCTTCCTGTCCTCTACCATCCTCTGGAGTCCATTGAAGCTCATGCCAACTGCTTCAGTGATTCCAGCCAGCCACTTCATTCTCTTCTTCTTCTGCCCTCCATCGTTCCCAGCATGAGGCTCTTCACCAGGGAGTCCTTCTTCCTTCTCATTAGGTGGCCAAAGGATTTGAGTTTCCTCTTCAGGATTTAGGACCTTCTAAAGAGCAGCCAGGGTTGATCTCCTCTAGGACTGACCGGTTGGGTGGCCTTGCAGTCCAAGGGACTTACAGTAGTCTTCTTCTCCAGCACCAGAGTTCAAAGGCCTCCATTCTTTGGCGCTCAGCCTTCCTTATGGTCCAACCTTCACAACCATCCATTGCAACTGGGAAAACCATCGCCTTGACTATATACAGTTTGTTGGCAGGGTGATGTCTCTGCTTTTGAGGATGCTGTCTAGTTTTGCCATAGCTTTCCTCCCCAGGAGCAAGCCTCTTTTCATTTCTTGGCTTGCAGTCCCCATCTGCGGTAATTGTGGAGCCCAGGAAAATAAAATCGATCACTACCCCTCATTTCTTCCCCATCTATTTGCCAGGAATGGAGAGGGCCGGATGCTATGGATTTTGCTTTAGTATTGTCAAAAATTGTTCATAATCTGGTTTCCCCCCCACCCCCCCTCCACAAAGTAGGTGGAAATCTAAACTCAAGAAGCAGAAGGAGAATTTTTAGTTACAAACAAAGTTTAAAATGTTGGGGAAGCCACTGAAGGGAAAACATCTTACTGGCCTGAGAAATTGCGGCACCGGTTTAAGGAATTCAGAGATACAGTTGTTCTGCTTTAGTTGCACTTACAAGAGTTTGAAGCTGGATGGCTGAGCGCTGCTGGCAAAAAATCACAGCTCTGTGCCTGGGACATCCTGTTGAAAAGGCTCTGAGATCAATAGTAGGACGAGAGAACTGCCAAAACTAAGGACAAGCGGATCATCCTGGAGTTGACTGGCCAACACTTTCATCTAGTATAAAGCACGGTCCCTCTGTTCCCACAAGGTTTGACCCAATTTAGCAGAAGAGTAGAGGGAAGGAAAGAGAAGAAAAGAGAAAGAGAAGAAAGGGAAAGGGGGAAGGGAGGAGAAGAGAGAAGGAAAGAGAAAAGGGAAAGGAAGGGAAGAGAAGAAAGAGTAAAGGGAAGGGAAGAGAAAAAGGAAAGCGAAGGGAAGAGAAGAGAAAAGAGAAGGGAAGAGGAAAGAGAAGAAGGGAAAAGGAATAATGGATGGAAACTGACCAAGGAGAGATTCAGCCTGGAAATAAGGAGGAATTTTCTGACCGTGGAGAGCAATCAACCCATGGAACAGAAGTTGCCTTCGGAAGTTGTGGGAGCTTCATCCCTGGATGCTTTCAAGAAGAGACTGGACTGCCCTCTGTCAGAAATGGTGCAGGGTCTCCTGCTTAGGTGGGGGGTTGGACTAGATGACCTACAAGGTCCCTTCCAACTCTGTTAATCTGTAATCTATTGGGGGGGGGGCATTAATTTATGGAAGGCTGCCAATTCTGGAGCTCCTTCCCCTCCCATTGTCTTCCGTTTGGCCCTTCCCTGATAGGAAGGAATTGCTTTTGGGTGGAACCTAAACAATTTTCTTTTCTTTCTTTTTTTAATTGTTTTTTTTTAAATAAAAACCTATTTATTTATTGAATACACAACACTCAAAGAAAAGTAGAATCTTCTCCCGTTCAAAAATACTTAAAACCGTGTAGGTGAGGCTCCCTGAGGCTGGAATTCGATAGACGGGCAGCCTTCTCGATGCTTAAAAAACATCTAAGAAAACGAGAACATATTAGGGTGTGGCATCAGGAATTCGGCAGGTATTTTCTTTTGAGCATTCACGCCCTCTTATATCTCTCGCAGTCGATTTGATAAGGATCTTCGGGCGACAAACTGCGTCCGAAGGGGGGGGGGAATGGTTGACTTGGTCTCTCTGCTCTGAAATTCAACGTAGTCAAAGCTAAAGTCCTACACTTAAGTAAGAAAACCCAAAAGGACACATATAAACTGGGTGAAACCAAGCTTCATAGCAATAACTGGGAGAGGGATCTTGGAGTCTTAGTGGACAACCAGCTAAATAGGAGCCAGGAGTGTGCAGCAGCAGCCAAAAAAGCCAATGCAGTCCCAAGTTGCATTAACGGAGGGATACAAGCAAGATCAAGTGAACTACTAATATCTATAAAGCCTTAGTAAGGCCACACCTAGAGTAACTGCATCCAGTTTTGTTCACCACACTGTAAAAAAGATGCTGAGACTCTAGAAAGAGTGCAGAGAAGAGCAACCAGGATGATGAGGGGACTGGAGGCTAAAACATACGATGAACGGTTGAAGGAACATGGGCTTGGCTAGTCTAGTGAAGAGAAGGACCAGGGGAGACAGGAGAGCAGCCTTCCAATATTTGAGGGGCTGCCCCAGAGAGGAAGGGGGTGAAGCTATTTTCCATGAAGGACAGACAAGGAATAATGGATGAAAACTGAGCAAGGAGAGATTCAACCTGGAAACAAGGAGACGTTTTCTGACCGAACAACCCACCCATGGAACAGAAGTTGCCTTCGGAAGTTGTGGGAGCTTCATCCCTGGAGGCTTTCAAAGAGACTGGACTGCCACCTGTCAGAAATGGGCCAGGATCTCCTGCTTGGGTGGGGGGTTGGACTAGATGACCTACAAGGTTCCTTCTTCGAACTCTGTTCATCTGGAGGCCTTCAAGAAGAGACTGGCCTACCATCTGTCAGAAATGTGTAGGGTCTTCCGCTTGGGCGGGGGGTTGGGGGGTTGGACTAGATGACCTCTAAGGTCCCTTCCAACTCTCTTAATCTGTCATCTTGTTAAGGCAACCATTGCCCACCGCACAAAAGTTGTAAACCACCATTGACATGCCGCGGGCAAGACTCCGAGAGACGAAACCATCCTTTTCGGGATTTTTGCAAGGTGTTAAAAGGAGTCGAATATTTGCCAGCGTAATAGCCCTCTTCCGGAAATCAGCTCATGCTTTTCCTATGGTTCGCTCTACAGCTTCTGTTTAGCGGATCTAGGTCATATTGTTTGGGGATTCCCCCCCCCCTTTGTGTTTGTGTGTGGGTGACTTGCCGTTGCTGGGCGGAAGGAGCGAAAGTGGGCAAAAGTCCCATTCCTCCCGTCCCGTACTCCTTCCCCCTCCCGAATAAATAATAAAACTGAAACGGTATAGGGTTTCCTGCCTAGGCAGGGGGTTGGACTAGAAGGCCTCCAAGGTCCCTTCCAACTCTACTATTGTATTGTATTGTATTGTCAAACCAGGGGTCTTTTCCAAAGCTTATCAGGGTGGGGGTCGGTGAGATTTTGTGCCTTGATGAATCCTCCCCCCCTCCCCGGATGTAATGAGCTGGTTTTCGGCTCTTAATATTGCATCTTCCCGAGGAAGGCTTCGTTAGGATAATGGAACGAAGCTAAAATATAAATGACTCGCTGTCAAGAAGCAGCTTCTGCATGTGTTCTCTTGACAGTTTCCCGGGCCATGATGACGGAAGCAGTGGGAAACGGGAGGGGGAGGCCCTTGTGCGCTCTTCACGCACCCACATATTGGATCGCCGGTCCCTGGGACAAACCTGTTCGGCTCGTGGGCAACGTCAACCCAGAACACACCCCCCCCCTCTCTCTCTCTCCTCTCTCTCTCTCTCTCTCTCTCTCTCTCGGGACTTCTCCACCCCGCTTGTTTGCTTGTATTTATTTATCTCAGCGCTTGCCTAAGGCAGGTTCTGTGAAGCCTTAAACGTCTGGTGCGTTTTTGGAAAGTTGAAACCCGATGTTTCCAGCGTGGCTCTGTGGGCTCGTGCTACGCTTCGTCACGGCGACGTTCGCCACCCTAACTCGTTTTTTATTATTTTTAGAAGAAGTCTTTGGCTTCCCCCCCCAAAAAAAACCTAAAAATAAATAAATCAGAAGCTAGCTCTCTACAAAGCAGAGCCTCTAGTTTGATAACTCATGCTTCCTAGAAAATAGCCGCTACCTGTCTGCCACGGCAATTTTCTTAGCAGGATTCCTATCTTTTTTATGAAAACACCAAAGACAGAGGTACCAAGGCACGTTTTAGACAACTGAGGCTAGAGAATATTGCAGAAGGCAAGCGCCTTGTCTCAAACGGTGTAGAGCACTGACGGCGAAGCTTTTTGGCACTGTGTGCCCAAACCAGAATCTATGTGCATTGCATGTGTATGCTAGAGCATTAGAAATTCAAAGGCCAACTGGCTGGTGCATGCAGGCCTGTTTTTTGGCCATTTGGGGGGCTGTTTTCAGGCTGTTTTGGGGGCGAAAACGGCCTGGAAACAACCTGAAAATGGCACGAAAAACAGGCGGAGGAAGCGGAGACTCAGGGGGTTTTTAGTTAGTTGCTTTTTAAATATTTGTAGGGGTGGGGTTTTAGGGGTTGTGGGGCGGGTGGGTCAGATCAGGAGCGATGTGAGAGCCGGGCCCCTAGGTGTGGTCGCGAGCAGAGGGGGCGGAAGGGAGGAGGAGGGGGAGGATACCATCCCTATACAGGGCTCTTTAATACCAACAGTCGCAGGGAGGGGCAGATACGAGGACAGTTTAAGAACTCACAGTCGGTTGGGAGACCGTGGTTGCTGGTTACACCCGGTCGCTTGTACCAACCCCCGCGTTCTAGGTGGTCAAGAGTCACAGACCCAAGGCCTAAGGCTGTTGTTATGCAATGCGAGGTCCGTTGTTAATAAGGCCCCCCTCATCCACGATCTAATTTTAGAGGGGGAGCCGGACCTCGCGGGAATAACGGAGACCTGGTTGGGCCACGAGGGAGGTCTTCCCCTCGTGGAAATGTGCCCACCAGGATACCGAGCATTTCACCAGCCCCGGGCCCAGGGAAGGGGCGGGTGGGGGTGGCAGCAATTATTCGGGAGGACTTAGAGCCGAGGGAGTCTACTGTGCCACAGACGTCCGGATGTGAAGCCCTTGTTGTGAAATGGGGGCCTGGGAGACAGTTGGGCCTGCTGATAGTATACCTGGCTCCTCGCTATACATCAGCGGCCCTGCCCGAACTACTCGAGCTGATCGCATCGGTGGCGGTTGAGACCCCCAAACTTCTAGTGATGGGGGATTTTAACCTGCCGTCGGTGGGAGAAGCATCGGAGGGGGTTCGGGAGTTCATGGCTTCCATGACAGCCATGGACCTGACTCAAATGATTCAGGGCCCAACACACGAGGGAGGACACACTCTGGACCTTGTTTTTGTCTCCGGCCAGTGGTTGAGTGATCTGGGAGGAGGGGACTTAACCATCACTCCCCTGTCATGGTCAGATCACTCACTCCTTCGTCTTGACTTCCCTGGTGCTACCTCCCGCCGCGGGGAGGCGGAACCGGAAAGTTCCAGATGGTTCCGCCCCAGGCGCCTGATGGAACCTGATAGGTTCCAGACGGAGCTTGGGCCACCTCCTGTAACCTTGACCCGCCCCCGGGTAGGGGACCTGGTGGTTGCGTGGAATAATGCAACTACCGGGGCCTTGAACCGGATGGCGCCTTTGCGGCCTCTCCGGCGGCAACGATCCACCCTAGCCCCTTGGTTTACCGAGGAGCTGAGGGTGATGAAATGCCGCAAGAGACGTCTAGAGAGTCGTTGGAGATCCTCTCGCTCCGAATTTGATCGAACACAGGTACGAGCCCATTTAAGGACGTACCTTGTGGCATTGAGAGCGGCCAAACGTCAATATTGTGCCACTCTCATTGCGTCCGCGGAGAACCGCCCTGCCGCCCTGTTTCAGGTGTCCCGCTCCCTCTTGTTTCAGAGGCCGCGGGAGGCCCCTTTACAGGGCAGGGCAGAGGAATTTGGTAAATATCTGCAGGATAAAATCGCTCAAATCCGGAGAGACTGGGTTCCAGTCAGTGGTCCAGTGGAGACGCCCACGGCGAGTCTTGAGGTTTCGATCTGGGAGGAGTTTGACTTGGTTGCCATCGAGGATTTGGACAGATTGCGTGGACGACTGCGACCCACCACATGTTTATTGGACCCGTGTCCCTCCTGGCTTGTACTGGCATCCTGGGAGGTTACACGAGACTGGCTCCTGGGCCTAGTGAATGCTTCGTTGGGCGAGGGGTCCCTCCCGGCCGCCTTGAAAGAGGCGGTAGTGAGACCCTTGCTCAAGAAGCCTTCCCTGGACCCTTTGGAGCTAGCCAATTATCGTCCTGTCTCCAACCTTCCCTTTTTGGCGAAGGTTGTAGAGAGTGTGGTGGCCTACCAGTTCCCACGACATCTGGAGGAAAATGATTATCTAGACCCGCGCCAGTCCGGCTTCCGCCCCGGTCACAGCACGGAGACGGCCTTGGTCGCGTTGGTGGATGATCTCTGGAGGGCCAGAGATAGAGGTTGTTCCTCTATCCTGGTCCTATTAGACCTCTCGGCGGCTTTTGATACCATCGACCATGGTATCCTGCTGCGCCGGCTCGAGGGGCTGGGGGTCCGGGGCACCGTCTTGCGGTGGTTCGGCTCCTTCCTTTCTGACCGGACGCAGCGTGTGTTGACAGGAGAAGAGAGGTCGACCCTACGCCCCCTTACTTGTGGGGTGCCACAGGGGTCGGTCCTCTCGCCACTCCTGTTCAACACATATATGAAGCCGCTGGGTGAGATCATACGTGGTTTCGGGGTGGGATACCATCTGTACGCTGATGATACTCAGCTGTACTTTTCCACCCCGAACCACCCCAACGAGGCCATCGAAGTGATGTCCCGGTGTGTGGAAGCCGTACGGATCTGGATGGATGACAACCGACTCAAGCTCAACCCTTCCAAGACGGAGTGGCTGTGGGTACCAGCCCCCCGGTTCAGCCAATTAATCCCATCATTGGCCATTGGGGGCATTCATCTTGCCCCCGTGGAGCGGGCGCGCAATTTGGGCGTCCTCCTGGATGCCCGGCTGTCCATGGATGACCACGTGACAGCCGTGGCAAGGGGGGCGTTCCACCAGGTTCGCCTGGTGCGCCAATTGCGCCCCCTACTGGACCGGGATGCCTTGCGCACAGTCACTCATGCGCTGGTGACGTCTCGCCTGGACTACTGTAACGCTCTCTACATGGGGCTTCCCTTGAAATGCACCCGGAGGCTTCAGTTGGTCCAGAATGCAGCCGCGCGGGTAATTATGGGGAGTACTAGGTACTCCCATGTGACACCGCTCCTGCGCGAGCTGCACTGGCTTCCTGTGGTCTATCGGGTGCGTTTCAAGGTTTTGATAACTATCTTTAAAGCGCTCCATGGCTTAGGGCCTAGTTACTTGCGGGATCGTATTCTGCCCCATACATCCCTGCGACCAATTCGCTCGCACAGAGAGGGGCTCCTCCAGGTGCCGTCCGCTAGACAATGTCGTGGGGCGGCGCCTAGGAGTAGAGCCTTCTCTGTGGCGGGCCCAGCCCTGTGGAATGACCTCCCCCCGGATATTAGGAATACCTCTGACCTCCGCTCCTTCCGTATTAAGCTTAAGACCCACCTATTCCAAGCAGCTGGCCTGGCTCAACTTTGATCTATCCATATCGCTCCTGACGGGTTTTTAACCGGGTATTTTAATTATATTTAATTTCTAGGGGTTTTATATTTTGTATTTTAATTGTTTTTATCAATTGACCTCCTCCTTGTGTATGTCTCAGTGTATGTTTTTGCTTTATGTTTGTTTTGTTTACATATTTATTTCGTATGTTTTGTTGTACGCCGCCCCGAGTCCTTCGGGAGAGGGTGCGGCTAAGAAATAAATATATTATTATTATTATTATTAGGCTGGAAATGGCCTGAAAAATGACCGGTTTTGGGGGCAGTTTGGGGGGCCTTTTCAGCCCATTTTCTGGTGCTCCGGCGCCCGTGAAGAGCAGCTAGCAACGGTGTGAGTGCCCACAGAGAGGGCTCTGTGTGCCATGCCTGCCATAGATTCGCCATTACGGGTGTAAGGCCATGAGAACCGATGGCAAGCGTCAGCTCAGCTCCGCTGCGCATGCTTCCCGCTGACCAGCTTGTCTTCGGGTCTCCGTTGTGCATACGGAGGAGGCACGGCGCATGCGGGAGAGGCACGGCGCATGCACAGATGTGCCCGCAGTGCATTTTGGAGCCTCATGCATGCCCCCACCCCGCCGCCCAATTTTGGCTTCTAGGCAGGAGGCCTACCAGGCCCAAAACAGTGTGGGGGTGGGTGGGTTTCAAGCACCCATTGCATTACGGGTTCAGGGACGCGCATGCTTTCGGCACAGGACAACAAAAAGGTTAGCCATCACACTAGTGTAGGGTCTCCTGCTCCAGCAGGGGGTTGGTCTAGAAGGCCTCCAAGGTCCCTTCCAGCTCTATTCTGATGGAATTCTGATCGATTGAAGCTAAAATCAGTGGTATCACCACTGATAAGCGGGTGTGATGAGCTCAGCCAGACCTTCACGGAAGTCATTTGTGGGAATGCCGATGGCGCATTAGCAAACTTCTAGACCAGTAGTTCTCAACCTGTGGGTCGGGACCCCTTTGGGGGTCGAATCGACCCTTTCACAGGGGTCGCCTAAGACCATGGGAAAACACATATTTTCGATGGTCTTAGGAACCGAGTCACCAATGTTATGATTGGGGGGGTCACCACAACATGAGGAGCTGTCTTAAAGGGTCGCGGCATTGGGAAGGTTGAGAACCACTGTTCTAGATTGTCCCTTGGCTGAAAAAGTTGGGGGGGGGATCCTGGTTCCTTTCAGATATATCGAACCATAACTCTCAGCACCCTCTGAAACAGTGTTGGGGATGATGGGAAATTTTTGCAGCTTTGCCAATTGGAATACTCGCCTAAATTTGCCTTTCAGTGAGTTTAGAATGGAGAGATTCTTGCCCGCCTCTCTCAAGATTTCACAGGAAATTTTGACTGAATTATTTTCCCTTCCTTTAGCGCAGTCTCGGCTGCGTAGAAGTGCAAAAACACTGACATGAAGTAGAGAAAGACATAGACAGCTGTAGCAAACGGAATACAAAAGGCAGATTGCACTGACCTCGTGTATTCATTCCCGGGTAAATAGGCAGTAATTTATATCAAGCTGTGTTTGAGGAGAACGCTTCCTTACTGCTTGCATCTTTTCAAAATATTACCTGCAGGTGGGAGACATGCTAAAACAAAATTCAGCCGTCCACTATGACTGGGTTTCATTGATGCCACTTGTTGTGGCCTTTTGGTGGCCAGCAGAGCTGGCGGCAGAATAGAATAGATAGATGATAGATAGATAGATAGATAGATAGATAGATAGATAGATAGATAGATAGATAGATAGATAGATAGATGGAGATAGATAGAATAGAGATATAGATAGATAGATTAGATAGATGATAGATAGATAGATAGATAGATAGATAGATAGATAGATAGATGGATGGATAGATGGATAGATAGATGGATGGATGATGGATGGATGGATGGATGGATGATAGATAGATAGATAGATAGATAGATAGATAGATAGATAGATAGATAGATAGATAGATAGATGATGGATGGATGGATGGATGGATGGATGGATGTGGATGGATGGATGGATGGATGGATGGATGGATAGATAGATAGATAGATAGAGATAGATAGAATAGATATAGATAGATAGATTAGATAGATAGATAGATAGATAGATAGATAGATAGATAGATAGATAGATAGATAGATAGATAGATAGATAGATAGATAGATAGATAGATAGATAGATAGATAGATAGATAGATAGATAGATAGATAGAGATATAGATAGATAGATAGATTAGATAGATGATAGATAGATAGATAGATAGATAGATAGATAGATAGATAGATAGATAGATAGATGATAGATAGATATTTATTGTCGCTTTGAATGTACACTTAATGGGTATACATTAAAATGAAATTTCGTTCCATACACCTCTCAAAGAATCACCACCTACAATATACACTACATAACCATGACTAAATAAATAAATAATCATGCATATGCCCACATATATTATATGACACAGAGAAACAGCAGTCTAGTTCGGATGCATACATGTACATGGCGACCTGGCAGTAGATTCGGACAGTGAGGAGGTTAGGGAGGAACATGGGCCAGTCCTGGAGTCTGGGGAAGGCTCTGAGGTGGGCTCTGTGTCGGAGGCAGAGAGAGGTCCAGGGCCATATGCCAGTTATCAGCTGCCTTCAGAGTCAGACATCAGTGAGGCAGAAGAACAGCTGGAGCCTGTTCCCAGTGTGCGCATGCGCAGAGTTTCCAGACGAAGGGAACAGCTAAAGAACAGGGGTCGACTTGGGAGCAAGGCCACAGGTGGACGATGAATGGCCCCTCCCAGAGGAAATAAAAGAGGAGCGAAGGGGGAGTGGAGTTTGCAGGAGACCATTAGTTCCCTTCATTGGTTGGTGACTCTCCGAGATGCCTTGCAGAGATCAGCCTGGCAGCTCTCCAGGCCAGATAAGGTCTGCGACCGTAAATCCTCCCTCGAAAGACTTTGCCGGGACGTGAAGGTGAGGAATTCACAGTCAATGAATAAAAGGGTTTTTTTGTCAGGACACGGAATTTGCTTCACGCTCTTGGGAAGCCTCGCTCAGAACGGCGCTCTGAAGGAAATCTCTCCCTTCTTCTCCGGCAACCCTCACAGTTTGCAAGGCTCCTGCGCGGAGCCTGGGGGTGCCTTGAGCGCCGTTCTCCCTCCTTCCCAGCCTTCTTCATTATCTTATTCACAGTTGTGGTAAAGTTTCATGCTTCCTTTTGACCTTTCTTTTTGGCCCAGTTGTGCTGTTTAACTACAACCGACACTCGTCCCCCGGTGCTATTACCTAGGAAACCCATCACTCAGGCCTTCGCCTTCCCGCTCTCCCTGTCATTCTCGCGTTCCCCCTCCGCGTCTTCTTCTGTTTTGTGTATTTTTCTCCCCCTCTCTCTTTTTTTTTTGAAAAAAAACACACCCCTTTAACATGGTTTTCCTAAAAAGTTTTTTAATCAATCAAATTTGGGGCAGAAAATAGGCTCGGTCACGCCTGGTCTTTGGGTGGTGTGACACTTCCCTGGGGTCTTGACAGCTCCTTAGAAAAAGCCGTCGGGACACAAAATGTTTGGCCAGGAATAGGATGGTTTCCATGACACTTTTCGGACCCCCGTCCTTCCATCGGGGTAACCCCGGAGAGGGGTGTGGGGAAAGAAGGCCGGGAGGGATGGAGGGGGGGGGGAAACGTGTGTGCCTCGGAGAAGGGGAACAGATCCCGAACAAAAGGAAAGAGAAAGAGATAGCAGGGAGAAGTGGCCGACGGAGGGGTGAAGAAGCCTTAGATGCATTGACAGCTCCCGAGGAGCGCGGGGAGGGAGTGGCGGTACATGGGGGAGTCGGTGGGACAGACAGTAATTTAGTCAGTTTGCCGATCCTGCATAATCGAGAGCGACTTCTTTTTTTATAAAATCCATTTTTCATCCTCTTCTCGAGGCATTTTCTTCCCGAGGGCTGTTCACCCTGTCGTCGCAGAGCGAGAGCTGTCCCCGGGCCTTGGTAGGCACTGACTCTTTCATCTCTCCTTTGCAGGCTTGTTTTGAGATTCAGAAAGGGAACCTGTGACCTCCGCCGATTTGGGGGGGGCCTTTCGCAAATGCCGTTCGGGGACTGGGTTTAGCGAGGGCTTCTTTGGTTGAGGGCCTGGGCCGTGGGTGGGTGGGTGGGACGTAAGACCTGCAAGGGTCTTTGAGTAGCAATGGGGCGCGCAACGCGAGGAGTACGGCGGGACATTTCGCGTTGCAGACGTTAAGACTTGGATGGGGCTGGAGTTTGCATTCCAGGCTCCCTTGCCTTGTCCAGCTATGCTAATCCACTCTATCCCTCTGTACTCTTCCTGCAGCCTCTTTCTGTCCCCCCCTCCTCTCTCTCTCTCCCTTCCCCACTTTATAATTACAGATTAGACTTAATTGATTTGTTTAGACAGCCAAAGAGAAACTTCAGCAGGATAGAGGAGACTGCCAAATTATTCGCAGGGCAGTTGCCCCGTGGAGGCTCAACCTGGGGCGAGGGAAGCCTTTTTCACCCCTTCTCTCTTCCTCCTGCTATGCTTCCATTGCGCTAGGATGCAACCAAAAACGAAGCTTTTTTTTCTTTTTAAAGATCCCAATTTCCTGCTCTTTTCCCCCCCGCTTCATCCCGGCAACCCCTCCGAGCGAAATGGACGTCCTCTTCCATCCACCTGCAGTGCTCCTGGATAGATTTGCACACGTTTGTCCTTTTAATGTATACTTTTCTGCTCAGGAGGTCTGTTTTTTTTTTTTTTATTTAATTCAACCGTGCCTAATTGATTGGATTGAAAGAGGGAGCCTCTCCTCAGAGTCTTGAGCTGCAAAACTAGTTTTTTTTTTGCATCTGCTGCGCAGCGTCTCTCTTAAGAAAGAAAGGAAACGGCAAAGTTTCGGCTTTGAACGTTTCTTTGCACGTTGCCTAGAAAACCAACCAGCGGACCTGGGCACACGAGAGGCGTGTGTTTGCGTTAGCGCATGGAGGGCCTTAATGCCTAACGTCTACCTTGCTGTATGCCTGGTTTACGTATTCGAGCCTTCGCGCGTTTCCGTACGTCTTAAATAACAAATTGGCTGGGCCTCTGTGGCTTCACATATTTGAATGAGGAGAGAAAAAGAGATGGGTTAGCTCCCTTCCCACACCATCCTCCTTGCACTGTGCCTTGCTTTGATTTTGTGGTCAGCTTTCCTTGCGGAGATACGCCACTCCCAAAGTGACCTGTTGGGGACATCCTCTGCAGATCTTCTGTCTACTCCTTGGAGAAGGGGAGATCAGGAAACCCTTCGATTGCGTGGGCTTTTCTCCTTTTCCATGACTCACTCTCCTTTTTCTGGCAAGCGTTGGGCTCAATGGGAGGGGAGGGGGTGCAACTTGGAAAGGATTCCCCCATTTGGCAGCCAGTCTCCGACCGCTCTGTGGTTTCCGATTTACTCTCCGTAGGATGTCCCTTTCTTTGGCACTCGCGGGCTGTATTCGCACAGCACGCTTAACAAGGAAGATCGAGTAGCCCAACAAGAACATAAGCTGCCAAGTAACAATACCCTTGATCCGTGTTTTTCAATCTTGGCGACTTTCAGATGTGGGAACTTCAATTCCCAGAATCCTTCAGGCAGCATCAGGGAGGATGGGAAAAAGAGCCAGCATGGGGAATTCTGGGAATGGAAGTCCATCCATCTTTCAAGCGGCCAAGATTGAGAACCAGTCCTCTAAAGCCGTTTCTTAAATTCACCTGAACATACCGTGTTTTCCTGAAAATAAGACAGGGTATTATTTTCTTTTTGAAACCCCCCACCCCCAAAAAAATAAGCGCTTGGCCTTATATTCGGGGAGGTCTTATTATTTTTGAGGTGCAGGAGGCGGCGAGCGTGGCCACCTCGTGGCTGCTGCTCTGACTTACAACAATTCATTGCAGTATCCCCCAGTCACGTCCTCACTTTTGTGACTTCTGACAAGAAAATCAATGGGAAAGCCAGACTCCCTTTAACGACAGTGTTGCTAACTTAACAACTGCAAGTGATTTACTTAACAACTAGGTCAAGAAAGGTCGTTGTTGTTGTGAGTTGAGAAGTCGTGTCCGACCCATCGCGACCCCACGGACAACGTTCCTCCAGGCCTTCCTGTCCTCTACCATCCTCTGGAGTCCAATGAAGCTCATGCCGGCTGCTTCGGTGGCTCCATCCATCCACCTCATTCTCTGCTGTCCCCTTCTTCTTTTGCCCTCCATCGTTCCCAGCATTAGGCTCTTCTCCAGTGAGTCTTTCCTTCTCATTAGGTGGCCAAAGTAATTGAGTTTCCTCTTCAGGATCTGGCCTTCTAAAGAGCAGTCAGGGTTGATCTCCTCTAGGACTGACTGGTTGGATGGCCTTGCAGTCCAAGGGACTCAATGCAGGAGTCTTCTCCAGCACCAGAGTTCAAAGGCCTCCATTCTTTGGCGCTCAGTCTTCCTTATGGTCCAACCTTCACAGCCATCCATTGCAACTGGGAAAACCAAAGCCTTGGGTATACCACCTTTTGTTGAAAGGTTGTAAAATGGAGCAAAATACACTTCACAAATGTTTCGCTAAGCAACAGATATTTGAGGTCCATTCACGGTCTCAAGTTGAGGACTTGCCTGCATAAGGTCTCTTAGCTTAACCTAAATGTTTCAAGCCCAGAAGTGTCTTTTTACTGATCCTGAAGATTTCCTAACGGCTGTTTCAGGTGTGTGGGTTTATTGCTCAACATTTTAGCCCTAAAATTCCCACATTAAAGCTCCAACCTTATATAATATATAAGTATTGTACGTGTATCTGTATTTACCTGGGAATCCAGTCAATTGCACAAGATTGGTTCGACAGTTGAAGGCCAAACCAGTTTGAACTACTGGGAAAAGTCCTTGCATGTTCTTACCTTACCGTGTTTGGCATGATAGCTGAAGTGAACAAATTCTGATCTCTTTGTGATGCTACCAAACATTTTTATTTATTCTGAAGGCAACTTCTCTTCCATGGGTTGATTGCTCTCCCTGTCAGAAAGTTCCTCCTTATTTCTAGGTTGAATCTCTCCTTGGTCAGTTTCCATCCATTACTATTCCTTGTCTGGCCTTCAGGTGCTTTGGAAAATAGCTTGACCCCCTCCTCTCTGTGGCAGCCCCTCAAATATTGGAAGACTGCTATCCTGTCTCCCCTGGTCCTTCTCTTCACTAGACTAGCCAGGCCCAGTTCCTGCAACCGTTCTTTGTATGTTTTAGCCTCCAGGCCTTTGATCATCTTAGATAGATTCAGATTAACAGAGATGGAAGGGACCTTGGAGGTCATCTAGTTCAACCCCCCACCCAAGCAGGAGATCCTGGACATTTCTGACAGGTGGCAGTCCAGTCTCTTTGAAAGCTTCCAGGGATGAAGCTCCCACAACTTCTGAAGGCAATTTCTCTTCCATGGGTTGATTGCTCTCCCTGTCAGAAAGTTCCTCCTTATTTCTAGGTTGAATCTCTCCTGGTCAGTTCCATCCATTACTATTCCTTGCTGGCTTCGGTGCTTTGGAAAATAGCTTGAACCATTCATCTGTGGCAGACCCTCAAATATTGGAAGACTGCTATCCTGTCTCCCCTGGTCCTTCTCTTCACTAGCCAGGCCCAGTTTTTGCAACCGTTCATCGTATGTTTTAGCCTCCAGGCCTTTGATCATCTTAGATAGATTCAGATTAAGAGAGATGGAAGGGACCTTGGAGGTCATCTAGTTCAACCCCCCACCCAAGCAGGAGATCCTGGACATTTCTGACAGGTGGCAGTCCAGTCTCTTTGAAAGCTTCCAGGGATGAAGCTCCCACAACTTCTGAAGGCAATTTCTCTTCCATGGGTTGATTGCTCTCCCTGTCAGAAAGTTCCTCCTTATTTCTAGGTTGAATCTCTCCATGGTCAGTCTCCATCCATTACTATTCCTTGTCTGGCATTCAGGTGCTTTGGAAAATAGCTTGAACTATTCTATCTGTGGCAGCCCCTCAAATATTGGAAGACTGCTATCCTGTCTCCCCTTGGTCTTTCTCTTCACTAGACTAACCCGGCCCAGTTTTTGCAACCGTTCATCGTATGTTTTAGCCTCCAGTCCCCTCATCCTCTTTCTTGCTCTTTTCTGCACTCTTTCTAGAGTCTCAGCGTCTTTTTGATAGTGCGGCGACCAAAACTGCATGCAATATTCCATGTGTGGTCTTACAGAGTGGTATTAGTACCCCCCTTGATCTTGACGGCTGAGTCTGCTGCTCCTTTAAAATGGACGAGTTGCATGCCCAAAAATGCCAGCTCTCGTTCAGCTGCCAGCATTTCCTCCTCCTCCTCCTCCTCCCCCCCTCCCTCCTTTGGAAACTTCCCTGCCCAATTGTTATGTGCGATCCGATCTAGAAGTTACTCTCTAAGCTTCTTGTCACATTTTGACTTAATGAAGTGCAACTGAAATGGGAATTTGGGTTCATCACGTCGGCTTCTCTCGACTCCCCTGTTGTCAGAAAACGGGGGCGGTTGGGGACCGCCAGGCAAGGCTGCAAGTCGTTATCATTCCGGTCAGTCTGTTTAACACAAAATTAAACAAAGAACTAATTAGTGCCTCATGAATTAATAAATACGCAGTTGCTGGAGAGGAAGAAGAGGGGGAAGGAAAAGGTTTGGTTAGAGAAGGGATGTTGGGGTGAGGGGGGGAAAGTCAAACGAAGAGAAGGCCACAATGGGAAAAGGGGCAAAGGGACGGGACGCTTGTGCCAGGAAAAAGTTCGGTTTTTCTTTTTTCTTTTTCCCACCCCGGATGGAGGTTTTTTTTTCCAGGTGACTCGGGGACGTAGCCCAGCCTATTGCGTTTAGTGAATCGGAGTCATATTCCTAAGAGGTATGAATATTTATATGGGGGAAAAAAGACTTTGCTGCCAGTCAAGGAAGCTTCCTAGGTCAAGAGGAGGGTTGCCAAGCATACAACACCACCACCCCCTTGGTGACGGTGGATTTGCATGCAGCTGCCTTAAGGGATAGCCCCCTCCCCCCCCCCACGGCTCATTCCAGGAACCGAGCGAAGCATTTCGGCGTAGCCTCCTTAAACAGAAGGCGCAAGTTGCTAGTCCTCAACATTGCGCAGAGACTTTAGAAAGTTCTCTCTCTTTCCGAAAAGCATGAATAGGTTCGACGTTTCTGAGGTCAAAGAAGGGCGACTTCTAAAAGAAACAAAAGTTATTAGGAGTGCAATAATAATAATAATAATAATAATAATAATAATAATAATAATAATAATAATAATAATAATAATAATAATAATAATAACAACAACAACAACAACAACAACAACAACAACAACAATAACAGCAAAACAATAATAATAATATCATCTTGTGGGATTTTCGCATACAAACGGATAAAATACTGGCGCATAACACACCAGACATCACACTGGTTGAGAAAAATAAGGTTACAATCATAGACATTGCAATACCAGGTGATAGCAGGGTCGCCGAGAAGGAACATGAAAAAATCTCAAAATACCAGGACTTAAAAATTGAAATCCAACGATTATGGCACAAACCAGCAGTGGTAATTCCAGTGGTAATCGGCACACTGGGTGCTATTCCAAAAGCACTGGAATTACATTTAAAACAGTTAAAACTTGACAAAATCACCATCAGTCAAATGCAAAAAGCTGCACTGCTTGGATCCGCACGTATATTACGAAAATACGTTACGACGTCCTAGGCCCCTGGGTGGGGCCCGACTAGTAATCAATGCCAAATCCGGCGAAACAACTGGCCGCTGTGATACAATCGTATAATAATAATAATAATAACAACAACAACAACAACAACAATAATAATAATAATGTGTGTTGAAAACGGACGTAAAGTTTATCGGTGAGTTGTTAAAAGAGCTTTTTAATGCCTTATTCCTTGTTAACGCGGTATTGTAGTTACACTGCCTGGCTAAGTTACCTCCCTCTCTTTAATCCTCCAGGTTGTATTGACCTGATAGAATCATGAGTTCTTACTGCTTACTTCTTCTTTTCCTCCCTCTCTTTCCCACCCAATCAGTGAGAAATAAAAAAGCAGACAACAGGAGCTTGAGTGTTCAAAATGCATATAAACCCTGCAAAACATGAGGGGTGGGGGGAGGAAAACTATTTACAGAGCTGGAAGGGACCTTGTAGGTCATCTAGTCCAACCTCCCGGCCCAAGCAGGAGACCCTACACCATTTCTGACAGACGGCAGTCCAGTCTCTTCTTGAAAGCCTCCAGGGATGAACTTCCCACAACCTCCGAAGGCAACTTCTGTTCCATTGGATTGTTCTCACTCCCACAACCTCTGAAGGCAACTTCTCTTCCATGGGTTGATTGTTCTCACTGTCAGAAAGTTCCTCCTTATTTCCAGGTTGAATCTCTCCTTGGTCAGTTTCCATCCATTATTATTCCTTGTCCGGCCTTCGGGTGCTTTGGAAAATAGCTTGACCCCCTCCTCTCTGGGGCAGCCCCTCAAATATTGGAAGATATTTGAAGAGAGGTCGGTCCTCTTGCCTCTCCTGTTCAACACATATGTGAAGCCGCTGGGTGAGATCATCCGTGGTTTTGGGGTTGAGTATCACCTCTACGCTGATGATACTCAGCTGTATATTTCAACTCCAAACCACCCCAACGAGGCTGTCAAAGTGATGTCCCGGTGTTTGGAGGCCGTCGGGGTCTGGATGGGGGACAACAGACTTAAACTCAACCCCTCCAAGACTGAGTGGCTGTGGCTACCGGCACCTCGGTTCAGCCAGCTTATTCCATCGCTGGCCATAGGGGGCGAACAATTGCCCCCTGTGGAACGGGCGCGCAATTTGGGCGTCCTCCTTGATGCCCGGCTGTCAATGGATGACCATGTGGCAGCCGTGGCAAGGGGGGCGTTCCACCAGGTTCGCCTGGTGCGCCAATTGCGCCCCCTACTGGACCGGGATGCCCTACGCACGGTCACTCATGCGCTGGTGACGTCCCGCCTGGATTACTGCAACGCTCTCTACATGGGGCTGCCCTTGGGACGCGCCCGGAGACTGCAGTTAGTTCAGAACGCAGCCGCGCGGGCTGTGATGGGGAGTACGAGGTACTCCCACGTAACACCTCTCCTGCGCGAGCTGCACTGGCTGCCTGTGGTTTTCCGGGTGCGTTTCAAGGTGCTGATTACCATCTTTAAAGCGCTCCATGGCACGGGACCTAGTTACTTGCGGGATCGCATCCTCCCACATACATCCCTGCGGCCAATACGCTCACACAGGGAGGGACTTCTCCTGGTGCCGTCCACTAGGCAATGCCAGCGGGCGACACCGAGGAGTAGGGCCTTCTCTGTGATGGGCCCAACCCTCTGGAATGACCTCCCCCCCGACATTAGAACCACTTCTGACCTCCGCTCCTTCCGGCAAAAACTGAAGACCCACCTGTTCCGATTAGCAGGCCTGGCATAATTCAACTGTCCCTCCTGGCAAATGTATTATATCTGGTTATTTTAGGGGTTTTTAGTTTACTGTATTTGTTTTTAGGGGTTTGAATTTATTTTATATCTGCTTTGTACAGTTCTTTTAACTGTTTTTTAACCTCCTCCATGTCAATTATCAACTGTACATATTTAATTTTATTGTATCTTGTTATATTTTGTATGAACTGTACACCGCCCCGAGTCCCTTTCGGGAGAGGGGGCGGTCTAGAAGCATTAAATATTATTATTATTATTATTATTATTATTATTATTATTATTATTATTATTATTATTATTATTATTATTATTATTATTATTATTATATGCTGCCCCTGTCTCCCCTGGTCCTTCTCTTCCCTAGACTAGCCAGGCCCATGTTCCTTCAACCCTTCATCGTATGTTTTAGCCTCCAGTCCCCTCATCATCCTGGTTGCTCTTCTCTGCACTCTTTCTAGAGTCTCAACATCTTTTTGATAGTGTGGTGACCAAAACTGGATGCAGTATTCTAGGTGTGAACCAGTTCATGACTGGCTAATCTGTAAAATGGGTACAGTCATTGGGGGACTTGGACGGCCTTGGAGTGCCACACATCACACAATGTTGAAGCTTGCTAGTTCGAACGTTGATTATGTTAGGAAAAAGCTGCAAGACATGGAAGAGTCAGGACGTTTAAAGGGAGCTATTCGGGGTTATGTTTTAGTGCACTTCAGACAATTAAGGTCTGCCCCAGTGGTGAAATTACTACTGGTTCTGTGAGAGTGGCTTGATGGGCATGGCAGGGAAAGGATACTGCAAAATTCCATTCCCTCCCCACTCCAGGGAAGGATACTGCAAAATCTCCATTCCCTTCCCACTCCAGGGAAGGATACTGCAAAATCTTCATTCCCTCCCCACTCCAGGGGAAGGATACTGCAAAATCCCCATTCCCTCCCCACTCCAGGGGAAGGATACTTTTACTTTACTTTACTTTATTTCAAACTTTTATACCGCCCCCTCTCCCAAAAGGGACTCGGGGCGGTGTAAAATCCCCATTCCCACCCAACTCCTGGGGGAAGGATACTGCAAAATCCCCATTCCCTCCCCACTCCAGGGGAAGGATACTTACTTACAATATCCTTTTACCGCCCCCACTCCCAGGGGAAGGATGCGTGCAAAATCCCCATTCCCACCCAACTCCTGGGGGAAGGATACTGCAAAATCCCCATTCCCTCCCCACTCCAGGGGAAGGATACTGCAAAATCTCCATTCCCACCCCACTCCAGGGGAAGGATGCTGCAAAATATCCTTTCCCACCCCACTCCAGGGGAAGGATACTGCAAAATCCCCATTCCCACCCAACTCCTGGGGGAAGGATACTGCAAAATCCCCATTCCCACCCCACTCTGGGGCCAGCCAGAGTGGTATTTGCCGGTTCTACGAACTACTCAAAATTTCCGCTACCGGTTCTCCAGAACCTGTCAGAACCTGCTGAATTTCACCCCTGGTCTGTTCGTAATTCAGAGAGCAGCTTGCCCGGACCCCTCCCCTTTACAGCTCTCATTTGCATATGCAGATTTTTAGACCTGTCTTCCTTGGGGGAAGGAGAGCATATTGTCTTCAGGGGCTTGAGTCTACCTAGGTTGGCTGTTTCTAATTGCCGATTAGCGGCGGTCCAGAAAGGAGAATATCCAGACAGCCGTAGGTTCTAAGGGGATTGGGTAGATGGGGGTCAGGAATCTCGCCGGGCCAAAATTTGGGGTGCTGGAAACCCCGGGAGTGGAGTGGGCAGCTTAGCCTGGTCTGCCCTAGATGGAGAGAGCCGCTGCTGAGTTTTCCTTGGCGGGCTCCTTGTCAGAGGCGCTCAGAGGAGGGGAGAGTCCATCCTTAAAGAGGACATGTCAGGTCCAATTAGTGTTATCTGTCTAAATATGTGCTGGGAACGGAGAACACAAGCCGAGGCTTGGTGGCTTTGATGGAGACATATGCAAGGTCAGCCTGACTCCTGCAATCCCCCAATCTGATTTGGGGGGATTACACCTTCTAAGTCAATTGGCGTTAACTCCGCTTGCATCATTGATAAGCTGCCGTGGCCCGAAATAATAATGGGGAAGTGGGAGCGAGAGAGGGTCGGAGGAGTGCATGACCGGGCGGGGAGGGGAGGGAGGGAGGGGGAGACACTGAAATCTTTTTTTTAAAGAAATCTGGCAGGGGGTGAGGGGTGGAAGTGGGGCGGAGGGAGGACCGGCAGGGTAGAAAGAGACGAGGGCCTCCCGAAGAAGCGGACGAGAGCAGATGAGTCTGTTCCCGCTGGAAGATATTTGAGTTTGGCATTGAGCCGTTGGCACTTAGGATATTTTGGGGGGTGGGTGGCAGGGGGAGGGGGTTGCTGCCGGCATTACTGCTGGTTTGGTGTGCAAAAAAGTTTGTGCGTGCTCTTGCACCCACGCCAACCACGCACAGTTGCATCTGAAAGGTGCAAAACATTCTAAAAGGGGGAGAGGAAGTACATTTCTGCAATTGTAACCGAAAATCAAGATGGCACCAGCTGTATGAGAACTGGTTGGGGGGGGGCGTGGCAGGCCTGGGTCGCTGCAGGTTCCAGCGACTCAAGCCACCAAGTTACTACTACCCTAACCCTAACCCTAACCTCTGGTGTGTTGTCTGCCCATTGCTCAGAGTACCTCTTGCTTTGTCTCTTGGAAACCCCCCCCCCCCAAAAAAATAAAGACGACTTTAGCTCCTCTTGCAAAGTGGACGCAATGAGGAAAGCTTGTCCAAGCCCCCTGCCCCTCCTTTCTCATTCCCACCGGGAACGTTGGCCTACCTTGCAGGGCGGTTGTAAAGATTCTGCGGGACTCGAGCAAACTCCGGACCAGCTGCGAGTTTCAACCGGGGCTGTTCTTTTTGATGCACGCAAGCTCCCCTTCCTCGAATAACCGTTTCTCCTTCCCCCCCCAAGACCCCTTACTCTTACTCAGGGACCCTGCCATGCTTCCAAAGGCATGCCTTTTGCCATAGGGTTACTTTTTGGGTGGGTGGGTGGGGTTGTATGGGGTGGAGGGCCGCTCTGTGGGTTGCATCCAGGAACAGCCAGGCTCCGTCCCCCCTCCAGCTATCAGCGGGGGGTGGGGGGAAAACGGAACCCCTGGCCAGCTGTTTTGCAAAGCAGCTGGCACTGCCTTTCGCTCATCCTCTCTTTCTCTCTCTCAACCCAAGGAGCCTCCCGATCGGAAGTCTCACAATATGGTTCTTTTTTTTTCTTTTCTTTTTAGGCTCCTTCACAGTTTGGAAACATATGGCTCTAAATAATTCAATTTACTTTGCATGATTCTCTTCCCTCTCTTTTTTGGGGGGTTGGATCTTTTTTTTATAAAAAAAAGTGCAATTGTGGCACGATGTGGAGAGGAACTGCGAAAAGAATACACACCTCACCGGGGCTATCTTTTGAGCTTAGGGAGCTGAAGCTTGCCTTCTCCCCCCCCCCCCCAGAACCCCCATTGTCCCCCAGCCCCAATCTCGGCAACCTTCTCTTTTTAAAAAGAAAGAGAGAAGAATGGATGCGACTGAACTTTTGCGTCTCCGGTCCCTTTTCAAAGGGAGGCAACTAACTCAGGGGTGCCATTACTACCGGTTCGGTAGTAAAAAAAAATATATTTGTGCAAGTGATCCGCGCATGATACGCACAACATTAAAAAAGGAATAAAAATGACATTTTTTTCAATGAAGATTGTGGCGCCACCGAGGATAGAACCGGTACAGTTATGTGTCCTCCGGAGTTACTACCTATTCGGACCGAATAAGTCGGAAGCCACCTCTGAACTAATTTCTGAATCAGGTTTCCATTGGCAAAACTTTTTGCTTTCGTTCTGCTACTACAGGCATTCAGATTTCGACGTCTAAAGGCCGTCAGAAAACGGGGACTTTAAAAGTAAAGGTTCTAGCCCCTATGCCATAAGAGACTCCTGTGCTGCCTCTCTCCTCTGGTCTTGACAAGATAGTAACCGCATAGGGCTAAAATCCTAGTCAGGAGACAAATAACTGAGTTCAGCGATCGCAGGATATATGGTGTAATATTTTATGGATCGCCTTGTGGGAGATTACGAGTGTTTCCTTCTTCGTGGACCGTAAAATTGCCCTCGCAGATCTGGGTGTTATTTTAACTTGATTTTATTTTAGTTTGCTTTTCGTACGATCGAAAGGTTTGTCGGCCAAATTTTATTGTCAAACGAACAAGCCAATTGGCTATTCGTCTTTTGAATGGGGGATGCCCGCCAGGAGGTGGAGATCGGAGTATAAAATTCCTCTCCCCTCTTTGTACTGCAAAGAGACCCACTGATGGGGAATGAGGGGCTTCCCTTTCCTATAGAAATGTCCCTAAAAATAGGAAATGAGACACACACACACACACACACACACACACACGTGCTCCATTACAGGAAAACAGCCTGATTGTGAGACGACTTACGGCCAAAGAAAGAAAGAAAGAAAGAAACGCATAAGATGTAAGGAAGAGGCAGATCACTGACCCTCTTAAAACATTGAAACTTTTTTTTTCTGCTCCGAGTCTACTTTTTATGGATGTCCGAAGGCCGCAGGAGAGGGAGAGTTGAATTGTCCAGCCACAATTTCAACATGAACATCGCATTTATAGGGAGGAAATGGGAAGAGTGGGGCAGCCTCTGCATCCATGGGCTGCTAAATGGTCCATGATGATGAGTCTCTGGAATTGACTGTCTTCTCTCTCTCTCTCTCTCTCTCTCTCTCTCTCTCTCTCCTCTCTCTCTCTCTCTCTCTCTCTTTCTTTCTTTCTTTCTTTCTTCTTCTCCTTTCTCCTCCTCTTCCTTCCCCCATGCTCTTTTTTCCTTCTTCTCCATCTCCTGCTCCTCTTGTCCATCTTTCCTTCCTCCTCCTCCTTCTTCTTCCTTTCTTCTCCTTCTCCTTTCTCCTCCTCCTTCCCCCCGTATTCTTTTTTCCTTCTTCTCCATCTCCTCCTCATCTTGTCCATCTCTTTCGTTCCTTCCTCCTTCTCCTTCCACCTCCTCCTTTTCCTCCACGTTCTTTCTTTCCTTCTTCTCCATCTCCTCCTCCACTTGACCATCTTTCCTTCCTCCATCTTTTCTCTTCTTCTTCCTTTCTTCTCCTTCTCCTCCTCCTTCCCCATGTTCTTTTTTCCTTCTTCTCCATCTCCTCCTCTACTTGACCATCTTTCCTTCCTCCACCATCTTTTTCTTCTTCTTCTTCTTCTTCTTCTTCTTCTTCTTCTTCTTCTTCTTCTTCTTCTTCTTCTTCTTCTTCTTCTTCTTCTTCTTCTTCTTCTTCTTCTTCTTCTTCTTCTTCTTCGTCTCCTCCTCCTCCTCCTCCTTTCCCTCCTCAGGATGAAGTGACACAACCGCTTTCATTCAACACAACAATTCGCAGGATCGGATTCCAGAATTCTCGGAAAGGTGGGAGACCCCGCTAGGACCACAAATGGGTATGTCTACCCACACGGGATACTTTTCTCCTTACTTTGTGTTTCTGTGTGTTTGTGGGTGTGTGTGTTTATATCCATGTGATCTTAGGTTCATCTTGTGGTCTTCTCTGATGCTTTATACACTTCCCTGAGGCTAAAAGAGGGAATATAAAGCTGCAGGAAGAAAGGCCCAGCCAGCAGCTGCCCGGTTTCCGTTGGCAAAGAGCGACTCTGGGGTTGTCTTCCTCCTGATGCCACGCCGCGACTGCCTCTGCTTGATCCTGTCCTGTGCCCGAGTGGCAGCGGGGGGGGAGAGGAAAGAAGGGGAAATACCCGCTCGAGGAATAATGTCAAAATGCTTTCCGTTCGTAAGAAGCTTTGTGCCACAGGATTTGCAGATCGCCTTTCAGGAGGCATCAATTTGACATCTTAGCGGTCAGCATGTTAGATTAAGCAGGCCACCTGTGGACGTTTCCACTTAGGAGCCCACCCTCCCACCCCACCTCGTGTGAGGTGAGGCTGCCTTTCTCCAAAGAAAGGGCTTCCTTGTCTCCTTGTCCGACTCCGCCACTGTGAACCGGGCCAAGTGGAGGAGGAGGAGGAAGATACAACCAGGGATGAAATGCTACCGGTTCGATCAGTTCGCCCGAACCGGTAGCAAAGAGGCCAGCTGTTCGCCTGAACTTTGTATTAGATTTCCTGCTTTCTAGCTAATCTAAATTGCGTGGCACAGTGGATTCCCCCACCCCCCCTTCCTGGTTGTTCGCTTAACTCGCTGTTCGCTTATCTTGCTTATCAGGCCCGCTCGGTAGCTGGTTCCGCCAACCTGGACGGACGTCATTTTGACGCTCTGGGCATGCGCGGAAGAACCTGCACATGCGAGGAAGTGGTGCATGCAAATGCTTGCGAGCGTGAATCAGTGGTGGATTGCAGGCGGTACGCCCCGGTACAGGCGTACCGGAGCCTGCCCGGAGCACCAGATACCATTCCAGTACGGAGCTCCGGAGGGCCCACCCGCCTGCCCCAGCTCCTTACCCGTCTTTTAAGTCTTTGGCGCTTCCGCGCACGGCGTGTACAGCACCTACGCGACACTCTGCTGAGCAGCTGGAGCGTTGTGGGGGCTCACGGAGGCGCTAAGATCCATGCATGTACTGCGCCCATCAATGTGGACACCGCCGGGCCCGTTCCAATCGTACCGGAACCCCCTACTGGCGTGAATACACACACGCACACATTTACATTACTACAGAACTGGTAGCAAAGGTAAGTGGATTTCACCCCTGGATACAACACTACATTTTGGGAGATGGGGAGGAACATTTTTTCCTCCACCCCCACCCCAAGGTTCGAGCCAGGCCAAATTTGCAATTTTTCCAAATTTATGAGAACTTGGCTGTGTTAGCTGTTGGGAGAACTTTTGTGTTAGAGCAAGGGCGATAAACGTTGAAAAGTCCCCTTGTCCCGTCTTCATCTCTCTGGGTGTCTTATCTCCGGATGTTCGGCCAAGAACACCTGGACACTGCATGAGTCCAATAGAGGGCTGTGAAAATATCTACAGACCCCTCACATCCTGGGCATAAATTGTTTCAACTTCTACCCTCAAAACGACGCTATAGAGCACTGCACACCAAGACAACTAGACACAAGGACAGTTTTTCCCCCAAAGGCTATCACTCTGCTTAACAACTAATCCCCACAACACTGTCAAATTATCTACTAAGTCTGTATTACTATTGTTCTTCTCTTCCTTCCTGGTGTCTATCTCTCCCCACTTACGACTATAACCATGTGGCTTGTATCTCTACAATTTATATTGTTTTATTTGTTTCTTAGTATGATTTGATCGTAACCTATGACTATCACTAAGTGTTGTCTCTTATGACTCTTGATGAATGTATTTTATTCTCCTTATATACTCTGAGAGCATATGCACCAAAAACAAATTCCGTGTGTGTCCAATCACACTTGGACAATAAAAAATTCTATTCTATTCTATTCTATTCTATTCTATTTTATTCTATTCTATTTTCTATTCTATTCCTATTCCTATTCTATCCCATTTCTACATTCTAATCTATTCTATCCCATTTCTACATTCTATTCTATTCTATCCCATTTCTACATTCTATTCTACTCTACTCTACTTTCTATTCTATTCCTATTCTATTCCTGTTCAATCCCATTTCTACATTCTATTCTATTCTATTCTATTCTATTCTATTCTATTCTATTCTATTCTATTCTATCCCATTTCTACATTCTATTCTATTCTATCCCATTTCTACATTCTATTCTACTCTACTCTACTTTCTATTCTATTCCTATTCTATTCCTGTTCAATCCCATTTCTACATTCTATTCTATTCTATTCTATTCTATCCCATTTCTACATTCTATTCTATTCTATCCCATTTCTACATTCTATTCTACTCTACTCTACTTTCTATTCTATTCCTATTCTATTCCTGTTCAATCCCATTTCTACATTCTATTCTATTCTATTCTATTCTATCCCATTTCTACATTCTATTCTATTCTATCCCATTTCTACATTCTATTCTACTCTACTCTACTTTCTATTCTATTCCTATTCTATTCCTGTTCAATCCCATTTCTACATTCTATTCTATTCTATTCTATTCTATTCTATTCTATTCTATCCCATTTCTACATTCTATTCTATTCTATCCCATTTCTACATTCTATTCTACTCTACTCTACTTTCTATTCTATTCCTATTCTATTCCTGTTCAATCCCATTTCTACATTCTATTCTATTCTATTCTATTCTATTCTATCCCATTTCTACATTCTATTCTATTCTATCCCATTTCTACATTCTATTCTACTCTACTCTACTTTCTATTCTATTCCTATTCTATTCCTGTTCAATCCCATTTCTACATTCTATTCTATTCTATTCTATTCTATTCTATTCTATCCCATTTCTACATTCTATTCTATTCTATCCCATTTCTACATTCTACTCTACTCTGCTCTGCTCTGCTCTACTCTACTCTACTCTACTCTATATTCTATTCTATTCTAACATGGGGTGCCTGCTCCCCACCTGTCCCTTCCTTCCTCTAGCCAGGTGTCAAGAGAGGGAGTGAGCAGGGCCTCCCCCCCCCCCTCTCTCCCCGAGCTGATCCACGCAGGGAGCCCGAGCCCGGCTGGTGTCAGAGGTGACCGATAGAAGGCCAATGTTATGTAAATATTTCTGTTGCAGCCCTGGCAAGAATGGGACGGGGTCTGCTCATCCATCCATCATTGACACGGCCTCTCTGGAGGCAGGGGGCCGAGTGGGGAGGGGGAGAAGGAGGCAGACAGAGGCCGCATGTGCCCCACTCATAAAGTGTTTGTTTTCTTTTTATCCCCATTGGTTTCGGGGAGTCCCACTGGGCTTTTGTCTTCCCCACTGCCCCACCCTCCTACTTGGCCCTTCGCTTCGCACACATCTATGTTGTCATCCCCCCTCTCCTCCCTCCCCCCCCCCAGCCCTGCTGAAACGGCTCCCCTTTTCTTGCCTTTCGTTTCTTTCTCCGACTTCAAAGGCACCCTCTTATTGTCTGGGGATTGCCAGGCAGTGGCCCTGAAATGCGATCACAGCCGGGCATGATGTAGGTCACCCTCTGAGCACCCTGCCTTGAGCGCTCAAAGGGATGGGCGGATGCTTCCTTTTGCGGGCTTCACCACCGTGGTAACAGCTCTTTCCTTCTGCCCCCCCTCCTTCCTCCCCCCCTCTCTCTCTCGTCTTCGTGATCCATCACTGCTTCATCAGAGACTCCACTACCCCCACCACCCACTCCTCAAATCTATTTTACTCTTCCCTCCTGGATCTCTGAGGCCTTTGGCTGGTCTGTTTCCAGACATGGGCCTTCTTGCCACCATGGAATAGGACAGCTCGCCATGGTCAACTCTCTGGTGCCAACCCACCACGGCCAACCTGCCATGGCCAACTCTCTGCAGCCAACTTCCCACGGCCAACTCTCTATGGTCAACTTGCCATGGCCAACTCTCTGCAGCCAACTTCCCGCTGCCAACTTTCTATGGCCAACCTGCCATGGCCAACTCTCTGCAGCCAACTTCCCATGGCCAACTCTCTATGGCCAACTTGCCATGGCCAACTGTCTGCAGCCAACTTCCCACTGCCAACTTTCTATGGCCAACCTGCCATGGCCAACTCTCTGCAGCCAACTTCCCACAGCCAACTCTCTATGGCCAACTTGCCATGGCCAACTCTCTGCAGCCAAATTCCCACGGCCAACTTTCTATGGCCAACCTGCCATGGCCAACTCTCTGCAGCCAACTTCCCACGGCCAACTCTCTATGGCCAACTTGCCATGGACAACCTGCCATGGACAACTCTCTGCAGCCAACTTCCCACGGCCAACTCTCTATGGCCAACTTGCCATGGACAACCTGCCATGGCCAACTCTCTGCAGCCAACTTCCCATGGCCAACTCTCTATGGCCAACTTGCCATGGCCAACTCTCTGCAGCCAACTTGCCATGGCCAACTCTCTGCAGCCAACTTGCCATGGACAACCTGCCATGGCCAACTCTCTGCAGCCAACTTCCCACGGCCAACTCTCTATGGCCAACTTGCCATGGACAACCTGCCATGGCCAACTCTCTGCAGCCAACTTCCCACGGCCAACTCTCTATGGCCAACTTGCCATGGCCAACTCTCTGCAGCCAACTTCCCATGGCCAACTCTCTATGGCCAACTTGCCATGGCCAACTCTCTGCAGCCAACTTGCCATGGCCAACTCTCTGCAGCCAACTTGCCATGGACAACTCTCTGCAGCCAACTTGCCATGGCCAACTCTCTGCAGCCAACTTGCCATGGCCAACTCTCTGCAGCCAACTTGCCATGGCCAACTCTCTGCAGCCAACTTGCCATGGCCAACTGTTTATTCTTGGTTTGCTTTGCTTTCATCCCTGGTGTTTCTCAACCTGGCTGAGTTGAAGGTGCATGGACTTCAACTCCCAGAATTCCCCGTGCTGGCTGGGGAATTCTGGGAGTTGGGTCCATGCATCTGCAAAGTTGCCCAGGATGAAAAGCACTACTTTATCACAGCGTTTTCTCTTTGATTCTGTGCAGAGAACGCCTCCAAAACCTTTAGCGAGGATGGAGAACAAATGACCTGATCATCCTGCAACTGGCCTTTTATCTTATTTATATCTTTTTGAACATTGGGCAGTCCCCTTCCCCTCTCTCAGGCCTTGTGTCCCCCCCCCATTTGTTTAAAGCGTTGTCCAAAATAACACCATCTCTTTGGCTATTTTCTTGCCCAAATTAATAGCAATCTGGGGTTTGCCCGTCTAGTATGTAGAGGAAAATTGGGGGGGGGCGTTATTTTCTTATCTCTTCCCCCCATCTTCTTCCGAGGCCCCTTCAGTCTTTGTCTCTCTTTTTCATCTACTCCGAAGCCTCCTTTTTCACTTCCTTGTCACCCTAATTGATTGCATTAACCTTTCAACGTATTGGATTTCCCAGGCCTCGTGTGGAGAGAACAGTGCAATATGCTTATAATCTGGGCCAGAATGGACAGGGAGCAGTCAACAAACCTTCTTCGCCAACAGGAACCCTGACAAATTGGCTTTTAGAGAAGACGGGCGGAAGGAGGGAGGGAGGAATCTCTGAGCTGTGATGGGGCAGGCAGTGCATCACCATTAAAGGGGGGGAGAGAGAGAGGAAGGGAGGGAGGGAGGGAGGGAGGGAGGAAGGAAGGAAGGAAGGAAGGAAGGAAGGAAGGAAGGGAGAGGAAGAAGGAGGGAGAGAGGAGGAAAGAGATAATGGGGAGAGAGGGAGGGAGAGGAAGTGGGAGAGAGGGAGAGGAGAGAGAGGGAGGGAGAGTGGGAGAGGGAGAGGGAGAGAAAGAGGGAGTGGGAGAGAGAGGAAGGAACTGGGAGAAAGAGAAGGAGAGAGATGGAGGGAGGGGGGGGAGGGGGGAGAGAGGAAGAGGGAGAAAAAGAGGAAGAGGGAGAAGGAGCGGGAGAGAGAGGGAGGGTGGGGGAGAGAGAGGAAGAGAGAGGGAGGGAGAAAGAGAGGAAGGAAGAGGGAGAGAAAGAGGGAGAGGGAGAGGGAGGGAGAGAGGAAGAGGGAGAAGGAGAGGGGAAGAGGAAGAGAGGAAGAGGGAGAAAGAGGGAGGAAGAGAGGAGGAGGGAGAAAGAGAGGGAGAGAGATGGAGGGAGGGGGAGAGAGAGGAAGAAAAGGAGGGAGGGAGAGAAGAAGGAAGAGGGGGAGAAAGAGGGAGGGGGAGAGGGAGGGGAGGGGAGGGGGATGCAAACTAGATAGACTTGCAAATACAGAGGAGTCTGAATTTCTTTCCGAGGGCCAGGTTTCAGTAGGGATTTTGACATATTTATAAAACTTCACCAAATGTTTGAGTGAATGAATGGCAGCAGGGAGGGAGAGAATGAAAGGGGGGGGAGGCGTCCTCCCGTCTTCGTTCTATCAAGTGATCAAACCCCAAATTGAAAGTGGCAGCATAAAAGTGGCTAGAGGGTTAGGTTTGGACCGAAGAGAGGGGAGTTAGATCTTCCCTTTCCCAATGACTCTTCCCAAATCGATCTTCATCTGATCTCAACCATAGAGGGTGTTTTTTTTAAAGGCTTAAAAGAGAATAAAATAACGCCCTTCACTCTGGGAAAAGTGTAAAATAAAAGCACAAGGCAAACAATGCCATAAGGTAAAAAGGTAAAGCTTCCCCTTGCACATATGTGCTAGTCATTCCCGACTCTAGGGGGCGGTGCTCATCTCCGTTTCAAAACCAAAGAGCCAGCGCTGTCCGAAGACGTCTCCGTGGTCATGTGGCCGGCGTGACTCAACGCCGAAGGCGCACGGAACGCTGTTCCCTTCCCACCAAAGGTGGTTCCCATTTTTCTACTTGCATTTTTTAACGTGCTTTCAAACGGCTAGGTTGGCAGAAGCCGGGACAAGTCACGGGAGCTCCCTCCGTTACGCGGCGCTAGGGATTCGAACGGCCAAACCTTCCCGATCGACATGCTCAACGTCTTAGCCCCTGAGCCACCTCGTCCCTCTAAACAATGGATCAATTGGGCACAGGGAACATCAAGGACCGCCATTGGGTGGGCTTTTTGGATTTGACCCGTACCAAGAAAGGCAGAAAAACTTATAAAACAAGGTGACGAGGTAGACCGGGGGAAAGAGATGGGCGATGAGTCAAAAGAAGATGGCTGTATCTTTGCCATAGAAAAGGACGTAGGCACCGGGTGGCCTCAAAGTTAATTGATTGCTTTGCAACAGGCAGCCGGGATAACTGTGTTGTTCCGTCACCGTGGCAACAACCCCCAAATTGTTGCCCTGTTTAGATGGCGTGAAGTAAGACATGATCTCGTTGGCAGTGATCTTGGCGGCTGTTTTGCTCCAAACGGCCCAGGAGTCATTGATCCGTCTCCCCTCCCCCAGTGATATCATTTTTTTAAAAAAAATACATATGGTAGAAGCCAGAGGAAAAAAAAAGATACAAACAGGTCACTTTGCTTTTTGGGGATGAAATATACCAGAATGTTTCCTTGCTTTTAGCCCTTTTGAAGAGTGTGTGTTTGCGTGTGTTGCGTAAGAAGGAAACTTCTCTAGGGAAAGGAAAGGAAAACGATGAACACTTTTTCATTTGTTTCATTCAAGAATGGAGAAATAGAGCAATAACTAGTACAAAGGCGGTGCTATTCTAATAAATAATATAGAAATAGAACAACAGAGTTGGAAGGGACCTTGGAGGTCTTCTAGTCCAACCCCCTGCCTAGGCAGGAAACCCTACACCACTTTCAGACAAAGGGTTATCCAACATCTTCTTAAAGACTTCCAGTGTTGGGGCATTCACAACTTCTGGAGGCAACTTCTGTTCCACTGATTAATTGTTCTCACTGTCAGGAAATTTCTCCTCAGTTCTAAGTTGCTTCTCTCCTTGATTAGTTTCCACCCATTGGTTCTTGTCCTGCCTTCAGGTGCTTTGGAGAATAGCTTGACTTCCTCTTCCTTGGGGCAGCCCTTGAAATATTGGAAGACTGCTATCAATACAATACAACATAATACAATACAGTAGTAGAGTTGGAAGGGACCTTGGAGGCCTTCTAGTCCAACCCCCTGACTGGGCAGGAAACCCTATACCGTTTCAGGCAAATGGCTTTCCTACATCTTCTTAAAGACTTCCAGTGTTGGGGCATTCACAACTTCTGGAGGCAAATTCTGTTCCACTGATTCATTGTTCTAACTGTCAGGAAATTTCTCCTCAGTTCTAAGTTGCTTCTTTCCTTGATTAGTTTCCACCCATTGCTTCTTGTTCTGCCCTCAGGTGCCTTGGAGAATAGCTTGACTCCCTCTTCTTTGTGGCAACCCCTGAGATATTGGAAGACTGCTATCATGTCTCCCCTAGTCCTTCTTTCTCTTAAGCTAAACATACCCAGTTCCTGCAACCGTTCTTCATATGTTTTAGTCTCCAGTCCCCTAATCATCTTTGTTGCTC
>JAKRSK010008348.1:92500-122500 GCA_029891615.1 Natrix natrix natrix
CCGCCAGAAACTTAAAACCCACCTATTCCAGCTAGCCGGCTTGGCCTAATTCCACCTATCCCACCTCAGTTCTATTTCTAAATTTTTAAGATTGGTTTTAGGGTCTGTTTTTTAATTTTTATAAATTGTACAGGGGTTGTTTAATTTATTTTTACCTATTTGTATGATTGTCTGTATGTTTTAAATTTATTCCTGTACACCGCCCTGAGTCCCTCCGGGGAGAGGGGGCGGTCTAGAAATTTAATAAATTATTATTATTATTATTAGAAATAAGCAAAAAATGGGCCGTTTTTTGCTCGTTTTTGCCCCCCCCTCAGCCCCCAGGAGGACTCTGGAAGCCTCCTAAAGGCTATGTATGCCCTTTTTTTTGCTCATTTTTGGGGGGTCCCCACCCCCCCAGGAGCATTCTATAAGCCTCCTAAAGGCTCTTCATGTCCCTTTTTTGGAAAAAAAAATAAAAGACCCCGTTTTCGCGAGGTCTGCATAGGGCAAAAACTTTTTTTTTTTTTAAAATTGCCTTTTCAAAATCTTGGTTACGTCTTATACTCCGGTGCGTCTTGTACTCCGAAAAATACGGTAACTAGAATTGCGCTCTTTTCCTTCCTGTCTCTTTTTTTTTTTTTTCCCTGCGTTATATTTCAGGAGTGTAAAATCCTGGAAATGAACGAAACTTGAGTTGTTTGCAGGTACAAACTCCTACAACGCAGATAAAAATCTCCTCGCAAGGAATAAACGAAGACAAAAGGATGGCAACGCCCTGCCGTACGAAGTGGAGCCATTAAGGCTTATCTTTGCCGCGAACAAGTTGTGATTGTGCGGGAGCTCAGAGCAAACTAAAATTCTTGGGCAGCACGTTGTGCCAGGCTTCTAAGGCTTTAGGCCTGAAGGAGAACCACGCAAAGCTTAGCTTGGGGCTGCCCTGTAGAATGACACCCCTCTCGAAGTCCGTATGGCCCCAACTGGCCATAAAACGAAATCTCAAGGGTGGATTGCTACCTGCTGCCTGATATCAGGAAAGAGTTTGGTCTTATCTGATCCAGGGCTTAGTGTTTGTTTTTCCTTGGTGTGCTATTGCTTACCAGGGGCCAAGGGTCGGCAACCTTAAACACAAAGAGCCACAAAGGCCCTAACTAAAAGCCCCCCGTTGAATTCTGAAGCCGACCGGAAGTCCGGTCCCCCCACCATCGAGTCTCCTCCTCGTGTGGCGTCCTTTTTCCTCTACCTGTCCTAACCGAAAGCCCTATCAATTGTGGAGCCGACCGGAAGTCTGGTTCCCTCACCATAGAGTCTCCTCCTAGCGTGGCATCCTTTTTCCTCTACCTGTCCTAACCGAAAGCCCTATCAATTGTGGAGCCGACCGGAAGTCCGGTTCCCACACCATAGAGTCTCCTCCTAGCGTGGCATTCTTTTTCCACTACCTGTCCTAACCGAAAGCCCTATCAATTGTGGAGCCGACCGGAAGTCTGGTTCCCCCACCATAGAGTCTCCTCCTCGCGCGGCCTCCTTTTTCCTCTACCTGTCCTAACCGAAAGCCCTATCCATTGTGGAGCCGACCGGCGACAGGGAGCCGCAGCAGAGGAACGAAAGAGCCACATGTGGCTCCAGAGCTGCAGGTGGCTGACCGCTGGCCTGGGCCAAAACTTCGTGATGCTCTCTGCCTGCTTTGTCAAGTAACTTTTCCCATCAAAACAACAAGAGACAAGATTTTGCACCCTCCCTGCCTGGTGGGCCCCGTCAGGCAAACAAACCAGGGCTTGGTGCTAAACCACCATCTGGAGGATGACTTCCTCCTCTGTGGCTGATTCGCTAACCTTCTTGCAAAAAGTTTGGGTTTTATTGCAAGTACCTTGTTTCCCCCAAAATAAGGCCTCCCCGGATAATAAAACCCAGAGACCACCTGGCCGGTGCATGCATGCCTGTTTTTTGGGGGTGTTCAGGCTGTTTTGGGGGTCAAAACCAGCCCGGAATATGGCCTGAAAACGGCCCCCAAAAACAGCCCAGAAAACAGTTTTTTGGGCCATTTGCAGACCGTTTTCATATGCCCACAGAGAGGGCTCTGCGCGCCACTCTGGCACCCGTGCCAAAGTTCGCCATCCCGGTTTTGTTTCCCTAGCTATTCCCTCTACATAAGAGAACGTGACTTAAAATATCTGGAGGATAGATTCCTTAGGCTCCATCCTGCGTGCAGGAGGACTCTCATTTGCGACAATGATCTTAAGGCAGCCCTATCTAACCGGGCATCTGCTGCATGAGTCAAGCAGCAGCGCCCAGGGGTCACCGAAGGGATTCGGAGGCCAAGAGGTTGTGGAACGCCGTTGCAGTGTTTGTGTAACGTTTTAGGACGAGGTCAACGCGGGGGACCAGCCAGAGGACAGCGGCCATCTCCTCTTCATCATTTGGACATTGTTTTCGAATTTTATTTATTATCCCCTCCGCCCTCCCCTCCGCTTCCTTTTCTTTGACACTCAGGAGTAAGGAGGAGGAGGAGGCGGGAAGTGGGAACGAGAAAAGGAAAAATGAAAAAAGGATTTAGTAACAACTCTGCGCGTTGCAAAACTTTTATCCTTTGAATAATGTGTCACAGAAACTGATGGGCGATAAAGGGGGAGACGGAGGAACCCAGCCAAGAATCCGGCTCAGCCAGTTTCCCTTATTTATTAAAGAAGGAGAAAAAAAAAAAAGCTTAGATAATTAAATTTTTTTGTTTTCTTTCGCGGGCAACTCCCCAGACTGGCAACTTCAGGGCGCCTGGCAAATGAAGCTTTCTATCAGCTCTGCCAGAATGGCATAAAACAAACCAGATCTGTGCCCGGGCATTGCCTCGAAACTGAGACGAGTCGAGATTTCTCAGTTTCAGGAGTTGTGGAATATCACTCAGGCTTTTGGAAAACCTTCTCCTTCCGCGAGAAAACTCTCGTTTTCGACCCCTGTCGTCACCAGCCCCGGCAAGGCCCGAAGGCCGCTCACTGGAGCCTTTGAGTACAATCAGACTACCAAACATTAAACAGCACAGAACAGGTTGCCCTCAACTTATGACCACAAATTGAGACCAAAATGTATGTCGCTAAGTGAGAAATTTGCTGAGTGCGTTTTGCTCCCTTTTTATGGTTTTCCTTGCCTAGTTAGTTAGTTTAGTTAGTTAGTTAGTTAGTATACTTTATTGTCATTCCATCTCCAATTAAATGTCATCTTGAGTGTACATCACTGGATGTAGGAAGGGACGTGGTGTCTCAGGGGCTAAGATGTTGAGCTTGTCGATCAGAAAAGTCGGCAGTTTGGCGGTTCGAATCCCTAGCGCCACGTAACGGAGTGAGCTCCCATGACTTGTCCCAGCTTCTGCCAACCTAGCAGTTGGAAAGCACAAAGCGCAGGAGAAGCAGACAACGAATGAAAAACAGCAGGTGCAGGACTGAACAGTGGTTTTTGTCCTTACTGGGCAGCAGGAAGGATGGGGAAATATTGCTGGGACCATTTGCTTCTTCCCACGCCGCTTCCCCACTGATCTTTCTCGGGTCTTTAGGTTACCTGGATCAGACGTTACGCACCGTCCAGTTCTGGAAGGGGTTTAGAAAGCGTTTCTGTTTTAAGGAAGCTGACTTGATCTTCTAAACCTCGAACTGCTGTCCTTTGTTCTGAATGGCTGGGCTTTTATCTGCGCCGTCTAGTTGGTTTATATATACAAATATATACATATATATTTGTAGTATTATGGTTTTATTGTTGTAGGTCACCTTGGGAGGCATCTGCTCTTCGAGGCAGCATGGAAACACTTTAAGCTAACAAACAGAGAAGAGGACAAAGTCTTGTTCTCTGTTGCCAGGCGAGAAAACGGGATTGACGGCTTTTGGGTTCCAGGAAAAGCGATTCTTGTTGAGCCACGGCGGAGATTCCTTATACCCACCTAGGCAATTTGGCAGTTCTGCAGCCGAGGTCTTTAAGCAGACTGTGAAGCGCTGGGGAATGCCTTTTGACGGGTTCCCCGCCTGAACCATGGACCGATTGGCCATCATCCTGCAAGGTCATCCCTCTCCTTCTGGCCTTCCCCAGTCCCCACAGATGAGTGGGAGAAAAATAAGAGTTGTTGTTCCTTGCCTTGGATTGTAATATCTGCTTCGCTCAGTTCCTGGCGAAGTTCAGCCCTAGACAAAGGAAAAGGAGGAGTTTTCTGATACAGTGAGTGATTGACAGTGCGGATGGCTTGCGCCTTTCAAATCCAGGGACTGGCCTTTCTGAAGCCATTGGTCTCCCAAGACATAGAGTATATGTCTTGTTAGTAGAAATGGCTCTTGGCTACAATGTAAAGTAGTGAGTATACAGCTTGTTGTTGTTAGTTGCAAAGTCATGTCCGACCCATCGCAACCCCATGGACAACGTTCCTCCAAGTCTTCCTGTCTTCTACCATCCTCTGGAGTCCATTTAAGCTCACTCCGGCTGCTTCGGTGACTCCATCCAGCCACCTCATTCTCTGTCGTCCCCTTCTTCTTCTTTTGCCCTCCATCTCTCTTCTCCAGGGAGTCCTTCTTCCTTCTCATTAGATGGCCAAAGTACTTGAGTTTCCTCTTCAGGATCTGGCCTTCTAAAGAGCAGCCAGGGTTGACCTCCTCTAGGACTGACCGGTTGGATGGCCTTGCAGTCCAAGGGACTCACAGGAGCCTTCTTCTCCAGCACCAGAGTTCAAAGGCCTCCATTCTTTGGCGCTCAGCCTTCCTTATGGTCCAACCTTCACAGCTATCCATTGCGACTGGGAAAACCATCGCCTTGACTAGACGCCCTTGTATTGGCAGGGTGATGTCTCTGCTTTTTAGGATGCTGTCTAGATTTGCCATCGCTTTCCTTCCCAGGAGCAAGCCTCTTTTAATTTCTTGGCTACAGTCCCCATCTGCGATGATCTTGGAGCCCAATAGGAGCATAGGTTGTGTAAACTTGGAATTTTGCTGAAGCCTTGCAGTCCAAGGGACTCGCAGGAGTCTTCTCCAGCACCAGAGTTCAAAGGCCTCCATTCTTTGGCGCTCAGCCTTCCTTATGGTCCAACTATCACAGCCGTCCATTGCAACTGGGAAAACCATTGCCTTGACTAGACGCACCTATGCAGCTTGTATAACTGTAAATATGCTGTCCCCTCAAAATTACGCACATGAAAAGATATACTTAAATATTTACATAATGTGAGGGGGTGTATTCACTTCTGTGATATACTGTAAGTTGGGCTGTTGCGTTTCTGTCACACACACACACACACACAAAATCACATCCACTCTGCATTCCTCACTCCAAGAAATGTCGGATATCGGGATTCCAAACCCCTGTAATTTATTATTAATTTCTTAAGTAAAGTGTAGATTTGAGGACACGGTGGCTCAGTGGCTAAGACGCTGAGCTTGTCCATCAGAAAGCGACAGCACTTTGGCGGTTCGAAATCCCTCATGCCGCGTAACGGAGTGAGCTCCCGTGACTTGTCCCAGCTTCTGCCAACCTAGCAGTTCGAAAGCACGTCAAAAATGCAAGTAGGAAAAATAGGAGCCACCTTTGGTGGGAAGGGAACAGCGTTTAATGCACCTTCCGGAGTTGAGCCGTGCCAGCCACATGACCACAGAGACGTCTCCGGACAGCGCTGGCTCTTCGGCTTTGAAACGAAGATGAGCAGCGTCCCCTAGAGTCTAGAACAAGTAGCTCATATGTATGAGGGGAAGCTTTATCTTTACCTTTTTTAGACTATTTTCAGAAAGCTCCTTTTTTCAGAATAAAATCTTTCTATCTTCTTCACAGGCCCTTCTCCTCTATGGTGGAGAACAACATTTTCTCTCGCACACAAGCTGCTCACATAGAAAAATGATTTAGATGGGTGTTTTTTGAAGGCTGTTTTTTTTAAATCTTCTACTCCCTCTTTTTTTTTTTTGGGTGGAAACTCAAGGATGTGTCATTTTTTTTTGTTTCAATTTAGCATTGGAGAATTTTATAATTTAGTAATTAAAATCTCTGATAGGCTTTAGAAATTGCAGCTAATTGAATTTAATGGGAAGATGATTTTCAATTTTATTTGATTATCCGGACCCCTGGCATTGGTATTTATGGGAAAAAAATGGGAAATGTGCAGTGTGGGCTAAGATGGCATAATTGAATTAGGGCTAATCGGATTTCTTCGTCATGAATTTCACTATAATTTTCCTATAATTTTCCATTAGATATCTAGTTTACAAATATTCACAAAGAAATGAAGCTCTTTCAGAATGGAGATTGCCGGCTAACAGGATTACCGGGACGTTTGCAACGGCGATGCCAGGCTAGGCTCCTTCAATAATGTAATCGTTGCGTCTGGCTCACACTTCCCTCCCTCCCCGTCCCTTGCCACCCCTTCTGCCTCCCCAGTCATTCGTCAAAGCCGTGGCACTCCCGCACCCCTCCGCCGTTCCCTCTTTGTTTTCATTGGGTGAAGTCAGACACGTTCACGTCAGAACTCCATCCTGAAGAGATGGAGATCCACTTGCCCGTCTCCTACTCTTGGTCTTTCTCCTCCTCAGTCTTGCTAAGGCTGCCTGGATCTATTCACACAACGCGTTGGGTCGGGTCAATGAAAGTCTTAGCGGCATTTACACCGTAGACTAAATTGGGTTACTGTTTGTGTTCATTATTTTGCTTCTCTTTTGGGGGGTGCTAAGCCAACTCCTTTAGTTTTTAGTTTTTAATTAATTATTTATATATCATCATCATCATTATTCATTAAACATGAAACTCCGTCAACTGAACATTTAAAAGTGTGTCACAAATACCATTGATTGGTGCTAATGGATGATACAGGTTGCTGCCAGTGTCCTAGGTATCAACCAAGTTTCTTCTTCTTCCTCTTCTCCTTCTCCTCCTCCTCCTCCTCCTCCTCCTCCTCCTCCTCCCCCTTCTCCTCCGTTATTATGTGGTTAATCTTTGGTGAGATTCACAGCCTTTGGGGCTGGTTGGTAGCTCAACAGCTCGAGTCCTAACCAAGGACCTAGGAACTGTTAAGGTAACGTCGGAGGATATAAGCTGTTCCAAGTAGGGCGTTTTTTTTGTAGAGTCCGAATGTTCAAGTCCGATAAATTTAGAATTTCCAAATAGCGAGGTAGCCCTTTAGGTATTGCTCCAAGGGCTCCAATTATTATTATTATTATTATTATTATTATTATTATTATTATTATTATTATTATACGATTGTATCACAGCGGCCAGTTGTTTCGCGGGATTTGGCATTGATTGCTAGTCGGGCCCCACCCAGGGGCCTAGGACGTCGTAACGTATTTTCGTAATATACGTGCAGATCCAAGCAGTGCAGTTTTTTGCATTTGACTGATGGTGATTTTGTCAAGTTTTAACTGTTTTAAATGTAATTCCAGTGCTTTTGGAATAGCACCCAGTGTGCCGATTACCACTGGAATTACCACTGCTGGTTTGTGCCATAATCGTTGGATTTCAATTTTTAAGTCCTGGTATTTCGCGACTTTTTCATGTTCCTTCTCGTCGACCCTGCTATCACCTGGTATTGCGATGTCTATGATTGTAACCTTCTTTTTCTCAACCAGTGTGATGTCTGGTGTGTTATGCGCCAGTATTTTGTCCGTTTGTATATGAAAATCCCATAGGAACTTGACCATCTGATGATGATGATGATGATGATGATGATGATGATGATGATGATGATGATTAAATAGTATTTGTGATGCATTTTTGAATGTTCAGTTGGCTGAGTTTCATGGTTAACGAATAAAAGAAATATTTATTGATATCGATATCGATGATGATGATGAGATGATGATGATGATGATGACGATGACGATGACGATAATGATAATGATAATGATAACAATAACAATAATAACAATAACAATAATCAAAATCAAAGTCAGCCAGATGTTTAGACTAGGTCTTGCATTTTTGTCTACCTATCGAGTCCTTACCAAGGACTTGCGATAGGCAGACCTGGATGTTTGACGGTGTTACATGTATCATCGCAGGATGGAAGCTGTTCCAAGTAAAGCTGCCTTCTGCAATTGACTGGTGGCCATATTTTTCAATGGCAGTGGTGTGGCAGTGGTGCTCCAGTTGTTTTGGGATGGCACCCAAGGCACCTATGATTATTGGGACTACCCTTGCTTACTTTTGCCACTGTCGTCCTATTTCTATTTGTAGGTCTTTGTATTTTCTTACCTTCTCCAGTTCTTTCTCTTCTCTTCTGCTGTCTCTAGGCACTGCCACATCCACTATCCAGACATTTTTTTTTTCTCTTTCTAATTGACAATTGTTAAGTCCGGGGTGTTAATGCGGCAGTGCCTGTCTATCTGAATTCTAAAGTCTCAGAGCAATTTATCTTCTTTTTTCTATTTTATGATCCCACCAGTTCTTGCTTGTAGGCAAATGGTATTTGCAGATGTTCCAGTGTTGTTGTTATAGTAGTAGTAGTAGTTAATCTTTGGTGAGATTCACAGCCTTTGGGGCTGGTTGGTAACCTAACAGCTCAAGTCCTAACCAAGGAGCTAAGAACTGTTAAGGTAACGTCGGAGGATATAAACTGTTCCAAGTAGGGTGGTTTTTTGTATTATAATAATAATAATAATAATAATAATAATAATAATAATAATAATAATAATAATAATAATAATAACAACAACAACAACAACAACAACAACAACAACAACAACAACAACAACAACAACAACAACAACAATCTGACTCTACAAAGTCATTCAAGGGAGAATTTCCAGCCACAGACCTTATCTGGCTTGGAGAGCTGCCAGGCCGAGATCTGCAAAACTTGGCCAGGAGTCTCAAGAGAGTTATGAAGCAATTAAGCAAACTAATCCTGCAAACTCCACTCCCCCTTCGCTCCTCTTTTATTTCCTCTGGGAGGGGCCATTCACCGTCCACCTGTGGCCTTCCTCCCAAGTCGACCCTTGTTTTTTAGCTGTTCCCTTCGTCTGGCAACTCTGCACATGCGCACACTGGGAACAGGCTCCAGCTGTTCTTCTGCCTCACTGATGTCTGACTCTGAAGGCAGCTGATAACTGGCATACGACTCTGGCCCCCTCTCTGCCTCCGACACAGAGCCCTCATCAGAGCTTTTCCCAGACTCCAGGACTGGCCCACGTTCCTCCCCGACCTCCTCGCTGGCGGGCCACAACAGGTGTGCCATTTTTTATGCAAGCCAGGCTGGCGAGCAGCCGTCTTCGCGGTGGAATATAGACCGATCTTTTTCCTCTTGTTCGACCTGCTTGGCTTGTGCTCACGCTAACACTTTTCCAGGCCATGGTTTCTGTTCTACTTTGGCTAGACCGGAGGGAGAATCTTTCCAGAGCTTTTAAAAATACTTTATTCCGCGTGTTCCTTCGCCTGGAGATATACATCGTTCCTCTTTTGTTGCAAGATAACCAAGAATCTCTCTCTTCTTTTGCAATCAAGCTCTCCAACGTCTTCTGCTTGGGTTGGGCTTGGTTGCTTCTTTCCAAGTAGCAGACATCCTAATTCAGCCATTTCTCCCCCCCACCCCTAAGGAGACATCCCTTTTGCTTCATAGATGTAAGGTTTAAAACCTGGCATTTTAATTTGAGAGCTCTTGAGGGCTGGGCGAAAAGCTCTAGAGCACCACGGGAGACTTGAGAAATTACAAAATAAAGCCACGGTGGAGTCTATTGAGAATTGGTTTACTCTTTACGTAGTGGACAGATGTGTGCTGACACCTGGCTTTCAGCAGCCTAGAGGAGCGGTCACCAACTGGTGATCCATGATAAAATGTTGGTGGTCCGCAGAAAAGTTATTTGTGGTTTTTTTTATAATGCACTAAATCAGGGGTCCTCAAACTACTGGGACGGATACGTGCAATGAAGGCTTGTGTTGCTGCAGAGAGGCTCCCCCTTCGAGGTCTTTTTGTGCGGGTCGGAGGGGGGCAGAAATCCCAACTTGGGGTCTGGTTCGGCCTCCTGGTGGGGGGCTTTGGGTGAAGGCTGGAGGGAAGAGCCGCTGGTGGGGAAGAGCCGGAGGGCCTCGTTCTAGTGGGACTGCATCACGGCCTGGAACTGGCTGACCATCTCAGCCCACTGAGCCTCCAGGCACCGGTAACCTGGCCTTGCACTCCCGCAGGTCTTCCCTCTGCTTGGAAAGCCTATGCTGCTAGTCCTCAGTGAGGTGCTTCCGCTGAGCTTCCTTCTCCAGATCCAATTTGAACTGAGCTGTTTTGCCAACTCTTTCTCCTGGGGGCTGCTTAGCTCCAGCCACTGCTTCCTGTTGGGGCCCTAAGGAGCCCGGGAGGGCAGGCGAGGAGTGGCCGGGAGGGGAGGGGCAAGTAGATGTGAGTGACATTGAGATGCCCCCGCCCACCTAGCCATGCAGCCAGTCATTAGGCAGATCCTATTAGTGGTCCGCGGGATTTAAAATTATTAATTCAGTGGTCCCTGAAGTCCGAAAGGTTGGTGACCCCTGCCTTAAGGGTACCTTAATTGCCTTGCTGGTTAGTCACAGCAGAGGATCACGAACTAGTTGCTCGGGAGGACATTGGCAATTTGTCTTTTTCAAACTCCGTTCCTTTTTTCTTCCTAAAGTCTTTGAAAATAAATAAGTGGATCTATTGGGGGGGGGCCTCCAAATTCATTCAATCAATCAGAATAGAGCTGGAAGGGACCTTGAAGGTCTTCTAGTCCAACCCCCTGCTCAAGCAAGAAACTCCCTGAGCAAATGTCTCACTCAATGACAGAAATGCAGGGCTCGTAAGTTGAGGACGACCCGCAGGAGGAGGTGAGCTGGGCCCTCTCCGTTGTAAAAAAACGGAGCCAACCAAGTAAAGTTTCTTAACTTATTTTGTACCCCTTATATGGAGAGGATGGCATTGCAGCTGCCTGAGAGAGAACCAGCTTGGGAGGGGAACATTGCAAAGCGACTTAGCCAAGGATTGGCGCATACGCTGCCCTGCAATCCTGCCAGCCTATTCGCTCCCGGGGGCCCAGCCCTGTGCACTGATACTTAATGTGCTGGATTTGGCAATGCTCCTTTGCCATGTCATGATGCCAGTGAAGCAACTGGAAGCCAATCCAGGAGGGAAAAGAGGTGGAATGAGGAGGAAAAAAAGCACACACAAGGTGTCTTCCATGCCCGACGCCCAGGCCTCTAGGCGCCTCCCTTTACGAAATCCTCATCAAACAAACAAGAAAAGAGAAACTTGACTGAAAGAGGATAACTCCGTGTTTGCCCAATAGATTACCAAATCGAGAAAGGGAGAGAAAAATCACTTTTCCTGCAAGTAGAGTGACGGAAAGAAAGGCGTTCGGGAGGCAGGTGTGCAAAAAAAACCCCCAAAAAGTAGAAAATCAGCTTTTTAAAAAAGCTTTTGAGGATAGAATAAAAAGGTTCCGGGACATGATAGGTTCCCCCTCGCACATACATGCTAGTCGTTCCCGACTCTAGGGGGCGGTGCTCCTCTCCGTTTCAAAGCCGAAGAGCCAGCGCTGTCCAAAGACGTCTCCGTGGTCATGTGGCCGGCATAACTCAACTCCCAAAGGCGCACGGAACGCTGTTCCCTTCCCACCAAAGGTGGCTCCTATTTTCCTACTTGCATTTTTTTTTAACGTGCTTTCGAACTGCTAGGTTGGCAGAAGCTGGAACAAGTCACGGGAGCTCCCTCCGTTATACAGCGCTAGGGATTCGAACCGCCGAACTGCCTACCTTTCTGATCGACAGTAAGGTTTTCACGATACTCCCTTTTCCTTCCCTCCCTTCCCCAGGTGGTCATGTGGCCGGCATGACTAAACGTCTAAAGACTTGAGACTTTCAAGAAGAGATTGGATTGCCATTTATCAGAAATGGTGTAGGGTCTGCTGCTTGTGTGTGTGTGGTGGGGTTGGACTAGATGACCTGCAAGGTCCCTTGCAACTCTTGTTAATCTGGTCCTCGTTCTCTGCAGCCCAAGGAGCCCCCACCCTCTTCAGATTTCCATCCCGGATAATCTGGACTCCAGGAAAAATTATTTAATTTCCTTAAAAACCTAATCGGATGTCGGCTTTGTTTGCAGAGCTTAAGCGTGACTTATTTTATTTTCTGTGCCGCTTTGCCGGGAATCTTAGGAATGGGGCAATCCCTTAGCAGTTTTAAATAAAGAACCACAGTTGGGCGGCAGCCATTTGGTGCAAGAAAGATACCGGCGCTCAAACCTGTTGCTTCTCAGAACTTAATCACTCCAGCACTTCGAGTATCCATCTTTCCATCATCATCGGCATCATAATGAATCAGTAATATCATTTTTCATCCTCCCTCTGCTGTTATATATTCGGTGCCCTTGAATATTTAAAACCTTAGAATGCCAAAGGGTTGGGTGTTCTCCCTGTGCGGTTTAAGTCACCGCCAAGAATAGGACTTTGGCTGGGGCAGAGCAGTTCCATGTCACCCTGCCGTCCAGACTTTTGCAGAAGTTGGAATTATTCAAAACTGTTCTTGTTGTGGCCCGCCAGCAGCCAGTAGAGCTGGCAGCAGATTCGGACAGTGAGGAGGTTGGGGAGGAAGATGGGCCAGTCGTGGAGTCTGGGGAAGGCTCTGATGAGGGCTCTGTGTCGGAGGCAGAGAGGGGGCCAGGGCCGTATACCAGTTACCAGCTGCCTTTGGAGTCGGAGATCAGTGGGGCAGAAGAACAACTGGAGCCTGTTCCCAGTGGTGTGCGCATGAGCAGAGCGGCCAGACAAAGGGAACAGCTGAAGAACAGGGGTGGACTTGGGAGCAAGGCCACAGGTGGAGGATGAATGGCCCCTCCCAGAGGAAATAAAAGAGGGAAAAGGGGGAGTGGAGTTTGCAGGAGACCATTAGTTCGCTTCATTGGTTCGTGACTCTCCGAGACTCCTGGCCAAGTTTTGCAGATCTCGGCCTGGCAGCTCTCCAAGCCAGATGAGGTCTGTGACCGTAAATCCTCCATTGAAAGACTTTGCTGGATGTGAATGAGCAGAATTCAGAATAAATTAATAAAAGGTTTTTTTGTCAAGACCGGGAGTTTCCTTCATGCTCTTGGGAAGTCTCGGCCAGAACAGTTCTGAGGGCCACCATCATATGAAAGTCTGAATCGGAGGCTTTTTGTGTAGGACACACACACACACACACACACACCTCTGATTAAACTACCACGGGGAACAGTTGAACTTAGCTGCAGGATCTTCCTTTCGTCCCAGAGACTTAAGGCAAATAACGCTACCACTTCCTGAGCTTAGGCAGATAATCTTGTGGCTCCCTGAGGCTCAGCTCTAGCTACGGAGCCCGAGGTCTTCGGCAGCCATGCGCTTTCAAGAGGAAGGGGCTGCCGTTGGAGTCCCCTTGCACAGGGGCAGAGTGCATCTGCCTTGTCGCCGCCTGAATAAATCATACAGGAGTATGATATGGGTGGATGTTCCCATTGCCGTCTCTCCCCCTCTCCCCTTCCCTCCCTCTTTCTCTCTCTCTCCCCCTCCCTCTCCCGTCGGTACCAGCACTGATGATGTTGCCTAGTTGGGGAATGAGATGTCTACAAGAAAACAAGAAAGCTCGTAGAGGGAACCAAGCACCCCTCAGGTCAACCCTGAGCTACAAATATCTTCCTTCCTTCCTTCCTTCCTTCCTTCCTTTCCTCCTTTTCTTCCTTCCTTTCCTCCTTTTCTTTCTTCCTTCCTTTCTTCCCTTTCTTCTTCCCTTCCTTCCCTTCTTCTTTCCTTCCTTCTTTCCTTTCCTTCCTTCTTCCCTTCCTTCCCTTCCTTTTCCTTCCTTCCCTTTCTTCTTTCCTTCCCTTCCTTCCCTTCTTTCTTCTCTTCCTTCCCTTCTTCTTCCCTTCTTTCTTCCTTTCCTTTCCTTCTTCTTTCCTTCCTTCTTCCCTTTCCTTCCTTCTTCCCTTCCTTCCCTTCCTTTTCCTTCCTTCCCTTTCTTCTTTCCTTCCCTTCCTTCCTTCCTTCTTTCCTTCTTTCCTTCCTTCTTTCCTTCCTTCCATCCATCCATCTATCCATCCATCCTTCCTTCCTTCTTTCCTTGACAGTAGTACTGATGATGTTATCTAGTTTGGGGAATGAAATGTCTACAAGAAAACAAGCCAAGCTCAAGAACCAGAGACCTCTCATGCCAACTCTGAGCTACAAATATTTTCTCTTTCTTTCTTTCTTTCTTTCTTTCTTTCTTTCTTTCTTTCTTTCTTTCTTTCTTTCTTTTTTCTTTCTTTCTCTCTTTCTTTCTTCTTTCTTCTTTCTTTCTACTTTCTTCCTTCCTTCCTTCCTTCCTTCCTTCCTTCCTTCCTTCTTTCTTTCTTTCTTTTCCTTCCTTCCTTCCTTCCTTCCTTCCTTCCTTCCTTCCTTCCTTCCTTCCTTCCTTCCTTCTTTGTCTGTCCCTCCGCCCCCTCTCTCCTCCCTCCTAATGTGTGAAAAAGAACCAAGGAGAAAAAGAACCAAACAGCGAAATAACCCTCTAAATGGTATAAAGTACCCTTCATGTCAACCACTACCACTTCCTCCTCTTCCTCTTCCTCCTCCTCCTCCTCCTCCTCTTCCTCTTCTTCTTCTTCTCTCCCCCCCCCCCAATCTCTCAGTTAAGGCTAGTGTGCTGGATCCAAGGCCCATTCAAGGCAGGGGAGTTTCAGTGGCACAGTCTTTTAATAGCTAAGTAACTTCTCAAGTGCTCTGGCCATTAAGGAGAGTCAGCCTGTAGTTTTGCAAGAGTGGTTTTGTGCTTGGTTAAACTCCATCCATATTTAAACGTAAGCAGAGGACTGGGGGTAGGGGGTGGGGGTGGGTTGTCCACGGGAGGGAAGTTGTATATCCTTTTGCTGCCTTTTCACACGTGAGCTGCCGAGAGTATGCATGCTGGGCGACAGAGGGAAACCCAAAACCCACATCGCCATAGCTGCCCTGTCCTTCCTTTTTTTATATATATAAAAGTTTTTTATTTATTTATTTATTTTTCAAAACAAACACAACGCATCCTTCTTTGCATACTGTAGAAAATGTATCGGTTGGTTACAAAAAGGCTTCCGTGCATCTCTTCCACAGTCAACAAACATAATTCATATTAGCTCAAGTATTTTAACTCGGATATTTATACATGTTACCGTCATCATACCTCCATTTTCATTTGACTATAATTGTTTAAACGTCCTTCATCATAAAATATACCAAGATTTAATACATAACCACAATACTGGCATTTCATTTACTATTTCTAAAATCCTCCAATAACACTAAATCCTTATGTCCTATTCTGGCTAAACATCCATAATATTTAATAACAAAGTTTTCTAATCCTTCTTTCCAAATCAATGTTTACAACTTACATCCCGTTTCCTTATCTTGTACCCATACATATATATACATTGTTATCATTATCCCTCCTTTATTTGACTATATCCTGTATCATATCATTTCCCCCCCTAATAATCAAGACTTAACTGAATCTAACTTAATTCTTTTTTTTATTAACCTTTATATAGTAATCCAAAAGGGTTTCTAATCTTCCTTTCGTGGGTACCATTCAATATTCATATCCAGTTATCACTTATCATAACACTTCACATTGTATACATTATTATCATTATCAATTATTTATGTAACTATATCTATTGTCACTAAATTTCACTAAGTTTAACTAGTTTTAAATTATACTCTTCCATCTATCAACCTGTATCTTTCCAGTGCCCTGTCCTTCTGTGGACATCAATCTGGGGCTATTCAGGAGGCAGGAGGGCATGGGTCTCTCTTTTTGGGGGGAAGGGAAGAGAGAGAGGCAGGGGGAAAGGGAGGGAGGGAAAAGTGCGTATGGTGAAAACCTTATTGTCGATCAGAAAGGTTGGAAGTTCGGCGGTTCGAATCCCCGGCGCCGCCTAACCGAGTGAGCTCCCGTGGCTTGTCCCAGCTTCTGCCAATCTAGCAGTTCGAAAGCACGTAAAAAAATGCAAGTAGAAAAATAGGCACCACCTTTGGTGGGAAGGTAACAGCGTTCTGTGCCCCTTCGGCATTTAGTCATGCCAGTCACATGACCATGGAGACGTCTTTGGACAGCGCTGGCTCTTCGGCTTTGGAACGGAGATGAGCACCGCCCCCTAGAGTCAGGAACGACTAGCATACATGTGCGAGGGGAACCTTTATCTTTACTTTGTAAAAGAATTAAAGAACGTGAGGCATGCTTCCTAGGTGAGTTGAACCAGTAAGTCTCCGTCTTCAAAACAAAGCACCAAGTTATTTATCTGATTTAAATTGGTATTTCCCCCCACTCCCCTTCCTTTTAAACATCCTGTTTAAACATCTCTCCGTGGCCAGCAACCGTTGCCAAGTCTACCCATCCTCAATTGGCAAAGGGCTTCCTTCAGCTTTCCCAAAGAGACGGGTGGGGGGGAGAGGCTGTTGGGGTCAGAATTCCAGCCTTCTCCCCCACCCGCCCACCCACCCATTTTTCTTTCTAGAGGTTTATTGGGCAGAGGAGGGAGCAGAAGGTGGCTCAGTGGCTAAGACGCTGATCTTCTCGATCAGAAAGGTCGCCAGTTCGGCGGTTCGAATCCCTAGGAGGTGGGCAGGGGGTTGGACTAGATGACCTCCGAGGTCCCTTCCAACTCTGTTACTGTTGAGAAAACCAAACGGAGGAGAGAAGTGACACCTAGAAAGTTGAGACTAGGGCTGTAAAGAGATTGCCAGCTCCCCTGAAGTTGGTATTTATCTCCCCCCGCCCCAATTAAAGGCCAGGGCAACGCAGCGATGATTTAGGATGGAGCTCTGGAAGGGAGCCAGTTTCGTTTCTCCACGCTTGAAGATTCATTGACCTGGAAGTCCTTTCTCTCTTGCTGCTATCACTAAGATCCCCTAGGCCAGGGGTGTCCAAACTTGAGAACTTTAAGACTTGTGGACTTCAACTCTTAGAATTCCCCAGCCAGCTGGCTGGGGAAATTCTGGGAATTGAAGTCCACAAGTCTTAAAAGTTCTCAAGTTTGGACACCCCTGGCCTAGGCCTACCATTTCAAAAGCACTCGAGGGCAGGACAAGGAGCAATGGATGGAAACTAACCAAGGGGAGAAGCTGCCTGGAATTTTGAAGATGAGATTGGACAGCCATGTATCTGGGATGTTATAGGGCAGTGGTTCTCGACCTTCCCAATGCCGAGACCCTTTCATACAGTTCCTCATGTTGTGGTGACCCCCCCAACCATAAAATTGGTGTCTCGGTTCCTAAGACCATCGAAAATATGTGTTTTCCGATGGTCTTAGGTGACCCCTGTGAAAGGGTCGTTCGAACCCCCCTCCCCAAGGGATCCCGACCCACAGGTTGAGAAGCACTGATATACAGTCTCCTGCTTGAGCAGGGGGCTGGACTAGACCAGCAGTCACCAACTGGTGGTCCACAAGAAAATTTTGGGGGTCCACAGAAAAATTATTTGCATTTTTTATATTGCACTAAATCAGGGGTCCTCAAATTACACTTCCTGGGCTGGACACGTGCAATGGATGCTTGTGTTGCTGCAGAGAGTTTCCTCCTTCGGGGTCTTTTTGTGAGGGTCGGAGGGGGGCAGACATTCTGACTTGGGGTCTCCTTCAGCCTCCTGGTGGGGGGCTTTGGGCGAAGGCTGGAGGGAAGAGCCGCTGGTGGAGAAGAGCCGGAGGGCCTCGTTCCAGTGGGACTGCATCATGGCCTGGAACTGGCTGAGCATCTCAGCCCACTGAGCCTCCAGGCGCCAGTCCCTGGCCTTGCACTCCCGCAGGTCTTCCCTCTGCTTGGAAAGCCCATGCTCCTAGTCCTCAGTGAGGTGCTTCTGCTGAGCCACCTTCTCGGTCAGATCCAATTTGAACTGAGCTGTTTTGCCAACTCTTTTCTCCTGGGGGCTGCTTAGCTCCAGCCACTGCTTCGTCCGGTTCGAATCCCTAGTACAGGTCTCCTGCATGAGCAAGGGGGTTGGACTAAATGACCTCCAAGGTCCCTTCCAACTCATTTTTTTTACCTGTTTAACCTCCTTGACTCCACCATCCTCCGTTTTCAATTGTTCCAGTAGATCGGAAAAACACTTTTGATCTGCCACTATCCATTCGGTGACCTCACATTGGCGTATCCCCCCCATCCCCACACCAAGTTTTATTTATTTTATTTGTATGACATTCAGTCCAACTCTCATTGAACAGTGTGGTCGGGGTGCACTCACATTTAAACAGTCATAATATTAATCTTTGCTTTAGTATTCATCTCATAGTAATAATAATAATAATGTAATAATATATTGATATAATAACAGTAATACTTAACATCATCTTCTTTAACAACTCTCCTCTTTAATACTTTGTCTTTTCTAACTCTGTCTCTCTTATCTAGCTATCAATAGATAAAAAATGTCCCATGTCCGGGAAAAAAGGAAGAAATATATATAAAAAAGAGAAAAAATAAAGAAAGGGGAGATAGGGAAGAACAACCAGGTAACAGGAAAGAGGGGAAAAAATTATCCCTTCACCATCTCATTGCCAGCTTCAGATATAGTTGCTAAGCCTTGGCGTTTCCAATGCCCCTTTTTTGACGTTTTAATTCTGCCTGCCATCTGCCCCGTGGCCTGATCTTGCTGCCATAAAAGGTGACAATGGAAATATTGGGACAGGAAAAAGAAAGAAATCAAGTGTAGGAAGTTAGCATTCACCCCTCTCCTATAATAAATGAAATATCCTGGGAAATATTGAAAAGACAGAATATTATATTCCCCTGGATAAGAAATGGAGAATGTCTCATTTTTCTAGGAGAGGGGTGGGTGCTAACTTCCTACAAAAGAAAGAAAGAAAAAGAAAGAAAAGAGGGAGGGAGAAAGGAAGGAAGAAAAGGGAGAGGAGGGGAAAGGAAGGAATGGAGAAAGAAAGAGAAAGAAAGAAAGAAAGAAAGAAAGAAAGAAGGGAAAAGGAAGAAGAAAGGAAGAAAAAGAGAAAGAGAGGGGGAAAGGAAGGAGTGAAGAAAGAAAGAAAACGAAAAGAGGGAGGGAGAAAGGAAGGAAGGAAGAAAAAGAGGGAGAGGAGGGAAAAGGAAGGAATGGAGAAAGAAAGAGAAAAAAAGAAAGAAAGGGAGGGGAAAAGGAAGAAGAAAGAAAGAAAAAGAGAGAAAGGGAGAAAGGAAGGAATGGAGAAAGAAAGAAAGAGAAAGGAAGAAAAAGAAAGAAAGAAAAGAGGGAGGGAGAAAGGAAGGAAGAAAAAGAGGGAGAGAAGGGAAAAGGAAGGAATGGAGAAAGAAAGAGAAAGAAAAAGGAAGGAAGGAAGAAAAAGGGAGAGGGGAAAAGGAAGGAATGGAGAAAGAAAGAAAAGAAAGAAAGAAAGAAGGAAGGAGAAAGGAAGGAAGAAAAAGAGGGAGAGAGGGGGAAAGGAAGGAGTGAAAGAAAGAAAGAAAGAAAGAAAGAAAGAAAGAAAGAAAGAAAGAAAGAAAGAAAAAGAAAGAAAGAAGGTAGAAAAATCACTCCACCTAGGAAGCCAGATCTGAGGCGTGTGGGAGGGGGGGTTGGGGGGGGAGAGATGGTTCCTGGGGATCTTGCGGGATCCCTTCGCTCCCCGACCGAGCGAGAATCCATCGGGCTCAGCGCCGCCGCCGCGCTTTACTTTCGCTTTGCTTCGCCGGCGCTTTCGCTCTTTCGCGGGCGGATCCCCCCTCCCCGTCTCCGGTGGGCTTTGGGGGGGGGCGGCGGCGGCGGAGGAGGAGCCCCTCGTCCCCTGCCGCTCGCCTCCGGGCCAGCCAGGCGCGGACTCCCGAGCCGCCGGGCGCGCCGCTTCCACCTGCCCCGCCGCTGGGTGGGGAAGGGGGGGGCGGGGAGAGAGAGGCCGGTCGGGGGGCGTGGCCAGGGGCCGGGCCCGCCTGCCAATCACCGTCCCCGCTGACAGCCGCCCCCCCCCTCCTCCGCCCCCTCCCTCTTCCTCTCTCCCGGCCGCCACCGAGTTACTCGCCGGTGCCCCAGCGGCTTTCCCCAGGCACGGCCGCCCCAGCCAAGCAGGCGATGCCCTCCGTGCCTTTGCGCCCAGCTTGCCACTCGGGGAGACCCCCACGCAAGTAGCATGAAAGTTGATTATTTCAGTCAATTCGGCTTTCGTCTCTCCGACTATGGTGAGTGCGGCGCGGTTTTTTTTGGAGGGGGGGCTGCTTTTCCTGCTCTCTCTTTCTTTTTAAACGCCCCCCCCCTTTGGTTACTTTGGGGAAGGGGAGCGAAAGTCTGAATTGGGGGTGCGTGCGTTTGAGGGGGGGGGGCGATCGAAGCGGTGGCGGAGCGGCCGGTTTTCTTTTCTTCTTATCTTTCCTTTCTTATTTTTTTTTCTTTCTTCTTTTTTCCTTTCTTTTTTCCTTTCTCCTTTTTTCCTTTCTTTTTTCCTTTCTTTTTTCCTTTCTTCTTTTTTCCTTTCTTTTTTTTCTTTTCTTCTTCCTTTTTTCTTTTCTCTTTCTTTCTTTCTTTCTTTCTTTCTTTCTTTCTTTCTTTCTTTCTTTCTTTCTGACACACACACACACACGTGCGCGCGCACACACACACACACACCACGGCCTTTCGTTGCCCGTCTCCCTCTTCCCCACCTTCCTTCCTTCCTTCCTTCCTTCCTCTTTTTCTCTTTTTCTTTCTTTTTTAAGATCCTCCTGCGAGCGCCTCTTTCGCAGCGCCGGAGCTCCGAGCTCTATAAATAGTTTCTCTTTTCGTTGAATTAAAAAAAAAAAAACACTCAAACTCGCAAAGCACAGCTGATCGGTTTCGTGTTGCAGTCAGGGGTTTGTCAGTTGTTGGCCTTTCTTTCTTTCTCTCTCTCTTCCTTTCTCTCTCTCTCTCCCTCCCTCCCTTCCTTCCAGTGGTGGGATTCAGATTTGTACCACTTCGGGAGAACTGATGGTTAACTTTCTATGGAGTTTGATGAACTGGTTATTGAAAGAAATCATTAGGGCAAAGAACAGGTTGTTAACTTATTTGAATCCCACCACTGTTCCTTCCTTCCTTCCTTCCCTCCCTCCCTCCCTCCCTTCCTTTCCTCCTTCCTTTCTCTCTCCCTCCCTCCCCTTCTTTCTTTCTTTCTTTCTTTCTTTCTTTCTTTCTTTCTTTCTTTCTTTCTTTCTTTCTTTCTTTCTTTCTTTCTTTCCTTCTCCCCCTTCTCTCCCCCAACCTCCAATCTTTTCTTTTCAATCCTTTCCCCCCCCATCCCTTCTCCTCCAAAACTCGCCCCCCCCTTGCTTACAGCGCACTGAGGGCCTGGAGGTGGGTAGAAAAAGTTAGTTGCAGGTGTCTTTTTTTAAAGGACCTGGATTGTTTGACAAGAGTAATGGACAGCTCGTCACTTGCCGGAGAAGAGGGGGGGGGGAGGTCTGTTGAGAAGCTCTTGGGGGCTTGGGGAAATCTTGCCAAGGAAAGGAGCAGAAAGAAGGACTGGGGGGTGGGGGGTGGAAAGCCACCGGTGCTGTTTCACTTTTCTTTCAGTTTTACGGAAGTTGCTGCCTTCGGCCTCCCCATCCTCCCTCCGTGCTTTAATAGACCCTAGAGAGAGGTGGCCGCAAAAGAAGGTTTCGGTGCACGTCAGAATGTGGGCTTTGTTTACTTTGTGGCGGAGGAGGGCAAGGAGCCCGTGTGAATTTCCAGAGTTGGGGTGGTGGAAAGAGAGAGAGAGAGAGAGAGAGAGAGAGAGAGAGAGAGAGAAGAGATCCAGCTCACATTAGAAATGAGGAAGTTTATTTTGTGTATTTTTCTCAAAAGCATACACGTTTGCCTCTTTCCTTGGCTTTTGTGTCCTCTCTCTCTCTCTCTCTCTCTGTGCGTGTCTGTTTTCCCTTTGTGCATATTTTTTCCCCTCCCTCTCCCTCTTTTAATTATTTTTTCCTCTTTCTGTAAGCTTCTCCCATCCTGTCCGTAAAGGTAGCCTGTCAGGTTCGTGGCGTGCTGTCTAAATGGAAAGGAATTTTAATTTATTTGGGACAAGCTGCTGACGGATGAGAGGAGGCTGCTTATTACACTTAATGAGCCTTTCCTAACACCTTGGCTCGATTGTTTTCATCCTCTCCCCTGTGAAATTTAGAAGTGTGTGTGTGGGGGGGAGAGAAGACATCCAGGTGATTCTCCCAGCTCCCTCTTCCCCACTTTTCTTCTTTGGAGCAATGGATGATAGCTGGGTCAGAGCAGGAGGTTGCAATGCATTCAGGCTGCAACAGAGCAGGGGGGTGGGTGGGCTCTGGCCTTCTGAGGTTCCCACGGCCCAGTGGAGTTTACAGGGGGTTTCCTTCATGGGGGTGCGTGGGAAGGCGGAGGAATCCGTACCAGAGGCTTGCCTTTGGAAGAACGATTTTGGCCGAAGACCCTGGGCCACACCAAAGACCCAATTTCGATGTTGTCCTAACAAGAGTTTGTTTGTTTTGGTCCCTGCCTGAGATTCTCCCTCTAATGACCCTGCCCGAAATGAGCAACGTGGATGTGGACTTCCAAACTTTTAAAAGACAACTTTCGTGGGGTATTTTAACCCCATAGATCCCTTCCCCAAAACAAATTGAATTTAACACCACACCAAGGATTTGGGGACAGCAGCCATCTTCTCACGGCCCCCTTTTCTTGGCAGCAAGGGTGTGGAGGGGGGCACTGTGTGTGTGCGTGTGTGTTTGTGTGTGTGAAGGAGAGATTTTTTAATTTATTTTTTACAATCTGCTCATCTTTCTCCCCGTTGCAATTACGAATGGGAAGAGCGCAACATTTTAAGAAGCAACGGATCGGCGGTGAAAATAGTTGTTGTCACATTGCCCTTATTTTTCTCATTCTGCACCCCCTTCCCCCCCTCCATTAAAAACCCCCCATAACTACAGTTAGGACATACTCTGAAGATGCCCAGAGATCCAGCTTAAATGAGACAATTGCTTGGTATTTACTTCATAACTCATAAGTTGTAATAAAATAGTTGATGATTGACTGGCCTCAACTTTGCACCTGTTATTTTGGTTTTAAAAAGAATGGAGGTTATATATCTCTGTGTGTTTGTGCGTGCATTTAATTTTTTTTTTTAAAAAAGAAACTTTAATTTTATTTAATTATCGCTGTATCATGCCCGGAATTAAAAGCACCAGGAAGGACTTAATATGCATTGTTTTGAAATGTTTGCTTCTAGAATGATCCAGTCTTGGGCGTGTGTGTGTGTGTGTGTGTGTGTGGTTTTGTTTTATTTTATGTTTTCCTTTTATTAGGTCAAGGGCCTAATGTGTAGGCTTGATATGTACTCGTTTAAGGGTGTGTGTATTTGTGTGTGGGCACTGCTCTTGTTTTTACTAAGAAGCTGGGGGAAAAAAATTAATTGAAAGGGGAAAAGTCTGCTTTCCTACGTCGGATTTTTAATTTTAAGGGTTTGATAGAAAAGTAAGATTTCTTAAGGCTCGGAATTAAGATCCTTGGCGATAGTTTGCGATCGTAATTTACACTCAAGACCTTCCTTTAGCTCCCCACTTAGCAGATCAGTGACTCCTGTTCTGATAGCCAGAAGGCATCGTGTTGAAGTCCGAGACGGCTGGTGTCCAGCTGATTAAAGCTTTTCTGTCCACGCAGGCAGAAAAAAAAAACACCAGTGGGCCTCCCACGTGTGTCTGCTGGGAACAGAAGTCTTTGCGTGTATAGATCTTCCCCAGAAGTTGGAAGACTTTGGCCGAGCCCCCGGGGACGGCATGGAGGTTAGCAGGACACTAGGCCTGTGGGTCAGCCGATCCACTGAGATCTCTCGTCCCCCTGATGTTTTTTCCGTGGGTGGGTGGGGGATCTGTCAGCATCCACGAGTCACTAGCAACACAAGTGCAGCCTTCGGAGCTGAAAAGGTGTCAGGTGGATGAAGAAGGGGGGGGGGGAAAAACCCCAGAATTATTACGCCAAGGACAAATGAATCTACTTTTAGGATGCAAGCAAATTACTTGATGTGGATTCTCTTGGTCTTACCTTTACACAAAAGCCTCACTAGAATTCTTAAACTGGGTTTGTTGGTTTGTTTGTTTTTGCCTCTATCCTGTGCTACCGTTCTGTGAATGGAGAACTTTTTAGAAGATGCTCGTAGGAAAGAGATTAGTGGAACGAGGACAGGAATACCTGTCCTCTTCCTGTCCACCTACTCACCTCTGTGGCCGTATTTGTTACCACGCATGACTAGGCAACTCGTTAAATGCAAGACTCTTTATTAATCTACTTTTTTAAAAGCAGGCCGAGACTTTCTGCCGTCTTCCGGCGCTCTCCACTTTTCCCCCCTGCAAACGTAATTTTCAAGGAGCGTGTGAAATGGGTGTGATAGTCCTCACTATCTATACACCTAGGTGTGCGAATATTTCCCCCGCCTCGTTTTTGTAAATTTTTATACCAGAATTCAGTTTTCACTCGGCAGCGCCTGGATTTTCGTTAGCTGTGAAGATGGGATGTTTGGTACTATATCTCAAAAAGCTATTTTCAGTGGGGAGATAGACAGACAGACAGACAAAGTGTTTTGTCAAAGCATCTGGTATTCCCAAATATGGGAGGGAGCATACTGCTTCCCTTTTTTATTTATCAGCAAAAATGCAACACACACACACACACACACACACACTTGTGGCGGAAGGGATTCAGTGCCTAATGCACCTTCTCTCCTCCTGCTACATAGGAGAAATAGGATCACTTATGCAAACAACTTGGGTCAATGTTTAACTTGGGTAAAAAAATTTCTTTGGCCAGTGCAACATCTGATACTTTTTATTGCCCACGTGGAGTAAATATGATTTTTTTTTCTCTTCAAAACGGTTCTTCCGTTGTAAAATATTTCTGCAAGTAATCGAATCCTAACCATTTTTATTTTATGTTTTGGGTGAGGGGGGGAGCTGGATGAAAACAACCCTTGGTGCTGAATTTAAGGAAGCCAATAGCCCCTCGTGGAAAGTCAGAAACTCCGGTGCGTTGCAGTACTTTAATACATTTTTGAGGAAGTCCCCTGGTCTACCTATAAAGTGTGCGTTCGTGTGCATCCCGCATTGAAATGTACGTGTTTCACATTATGTCCTTCCACCATTCGTATTAAAAGTGTAAGGATTAGAGGGGGGGTTCTGGGGCTGTCAATTAACAGGGGACACCTGTCTATTAAAAAGAGGGAATGTTTTAAATTTATCTTCATAGCATATTCACTCAGTTTCCTATTATTTTTTTTTTAACCTCCTTATTTTTCTTCTCTCCGCCTTTCTTTCAAAAAAAGAACGGAATCGACTTTCTGTGTTTCTAGTGCAGGGGTCTTCCTGAGACTTAATTCATGCTTTCCTAATTTCAGCCCTGTATTTTTTTGGGGGGGGAGGGGGAGTGTGTGTCGTTGTGTGGTTTAGAGAGACTAAGCCTCGTTTGATATCAAACCGCAGATCCTTACCGGTTTTCTACGGATTCCCCTACCTGTGTGAATCTGTCGTCGGTGTGAAATTCAACTTCGTTCCATGTGTCCAGATTAAAACAGTGCTCAGATGGAGGGGTGGTTATCTGTCCATCAAAGATGTCCAACGCAACAAGGCTATCCCTTGAGACAGCTCTGTGTAGTAGTCTTTTACTCTCTGCGTTTGACGCCGTGTTGATGTTTTCGTGGGAGGGCTCATTGGTTTGAGGCCACCAAGTTGGGCAAGGAAGCCAAAGGACACAACGTCCTTGGCAGGTGGGGCTTTCTAACGTCACAACATACTTCTCTATATAATACCGGTGCCTTTTGATGGGTTATGCGTGACGGTTAACTTATTAGGCGCCTTCGTAATGGCTTTTCGGGTTAACGTTCAAAAACATTTTAATAAGAGGAAAAAAATATGGAGCGAAAGAGCGGCACGATCATTAAGCAACATGGATAAGAGTATGCATCTAGCCGTAGAGATGCATTTTAATGGAGTTGATGAAACCAGGGTGGAGGAAGATCTTAATGCACCTCCCAAAAGCAGGTGCTCTCTCTTTCTTGGCATCAAAAGCCTCCTCCTCGAGATGGATTTTGGAGTCTTTAATATATAGGGATCCTCTTGCATGCCTAGGATAAGGGACGCAGTGGCTAAGGCGCTCAGCTTGTCGATCAGAAAGGTCGGCAGTTTGGCGGTTCAAATCCCCGGCGCCGCGTAACGGAGTGAGCTCCCGCGACTTGTCCCAGCTTCTGCCAACCTAGCCGTTCGAAAGCGCGTAAAAAAAAAATACAAGTAGAAAAATAGGGACCCCCTTTGGTGGGAAGGTCACAGCGTTCCTTGCGCCTTTGGCGTTGAGTCACGCCGGCCACGTGACCACGGGGAATGTCTTCGGACAGCGCTGGCTCTTCGGCTTTGAAAGTGAGATGAGAACCGCCCCCTGGAGTCGAGAACGACTAGCGCATAGGTGCGAGGGGAAGCTTTACCTTTATTCCTGTGAGGGGTAGAGACTTCTGATGGGATGGAGAGATCATAAAGGCCAGCTGAGGTGGGTCAGGCCAAGGCCTGCCTTAGTCCATCCAACATGTTGTCTCTCAACCTGACCAGATAGATGCCTTCGGGATGGCCCCTCAACAACGAGAGAAGCTACATGGGCAGTGCAAATTGAACCTGCTCATCTTTATGTCCTTTAAAGAGAAAAATTCCTCCTTTGGACAATGGAGCAGCTGCTTCTCTCCCCAGCCTCTTCTCCGGGACATCCCAAACAGCCAAGTCCTGACTTAAGTGGAAGGGGACCTTGGAGGTCATCTAGTCCAACCCCCCCTGCTCACGCAGGAGACCTGTACTAGGGATTCGAACCGCCGAACTGCCGACCTTTCTGCCACTGAGCTTGTCAATCAGAAAGGTTGGCAGTTCGGCGGTTCGAATCCCTAGTACAGGTCTCCTGCGTGAGCAGGGGGGTTGGACTAGATGACCTCCAAGGTCCATTCCCACTCTGTTTTTACTGTTCACAGTCTTCACGACCTCTCCATCCCATCCGAAGTCGCTTTCCTTCTAAAAGAGAGGCGCTGGGCCAGCAATTTTCCTGTCTTTTATTTTATTTTTTTCCCCCAGCAGGGTTAGGCTGAATTCTGCTCCTGTAGGAAAAATCGGGAAGAGTGAATGAAACAGTCTTTCTGTTTTACATCCCCTGCCATTTTTGTTTCTCCTCCTTCATCCTCTTAAGAAAAAGGGGTTGCCAACAGATTTTTCCCACCCCAGGGAGTTGCGTTCAGTTACAGGTAGCTCCCAACTTAACAAGCACAGTTGAGCCCAAAATTTAATGTTGTTAAGTGAACCTGTCCTGTTTTACAACTTTTCTTGCCGCGTCCGTTAGTTTAACAATTTGCAGCGGAACGTGAATGTGTCCCGTTTTACGACTTTTCCTTGCCACCTCGGTTAATTTAACGACTGCCACGGAACGAATGTAGTGGAACGAATCTGGGCTCTCCGTTGACTTTGCTTGTCGGAAGGTCGCAAAATGAACACGGCAGCCGTCATAAATAGGAGTCGGCTGTCAAGCCTCTGAATGTCACTCACATCGGAGGGGGGGGGGTGTTTCCTGCCGGTCCGCTGTGCGTGCGCAGTTGCCTATAAATTGAAAAAAGACTAAAAAACATGCAACGGCATGGGTGACTGGGAACAGAATAGGGGGCATGGCCAGCCTGCTACTCTTATTCCACTATTTCACTACTAGTTCTCCCGAATCGGTAGCAACCCACCGCTGAATCACATGGCTGTGGGCATGCTACGACGGTCATAAGTATAAAAAAGGGGCTTCCTCGGTCCCCTTTTTCTTCCCCAGCACTGTTCCAACTTCGAACCGTAGGTCTGAACAAACTGTTGTTAAGGTGAGGGCTACCTCTTTGTGATTAGGTTCTCGCTTTATCCAAATGATGCCGAGTGACAGTTCAGTCCTGGGCCGTGGGGAGAAGCCGGAGATGAAAAACGCCGGCCCGGGAGACGTACGTAAGGGCAGGGGAAAGCTGCCTTCTCATCTGGTAGCACCAGACAAGTTGGCAACTCCCAAGGGCGACATCATCAAAACAACCGCCCGACTCGTTCAGGATGTGGTCGGGCCACCACCGATACAATCATTTCCACATTGATGGAATGGCTGATTTTTCAAGAAGAAGAAGAAGAAGAAGGGGTTTAAAACTAGCAAAAAAAGTGTCCTTTTTTCGGAAGGTCCCGATCCTGCCTCCGGTCCCGGGTTTTGGACATGCGCACACGCCCCGCCGGTTCACTGCAGACCGGATCAATTTGGACGTCTTCAGCAATAAAAAATGCCGATGTCGTCCTAATTCACCAGGCCCCGAGATGACAGCAAATTTACATTTTTTAATTAAACTAGCAGCCAGTTTTTATGAGAGGGGGCTGGGTTATGCAAATCAAATGGTTGTGTACGAAAGATTAGGAGAGTTTGGGAATAAATTCCACAAATGCTAATATAAAAAAAAAAAAGGAGAGCCCGCGCGCACGAGAGAGAGAGAGAGAGGAAGAGAATGAGTGAAAGAAAGAAGGGATATTGTTCCATTAGCCCCTTTTAGACTGATTTCCCTGGAGAGAGGGAACGGGGAGGGAAGGGGGGCGGGCGGGATGGAGGCTTTCAAAGACAGCATCAATTTTTAGGATTGAAGGTTCTCCTGGAAGATTGACCCCTCCCAGGGGAAAGTGATAGCAAAGAGGCAAGGAGAAACTTATTTACTCTTGCATTAATGCCCCGGTCTGGCTGAGACTCCACAGCAAGGAATTGCCGGGGCACAGATTCGAACTGGGAAAGCAGAGTGCTGGGCATTGCCGATCCACCTGCCCCACCTCCATCCCCTCCCCATCTGCAGATTGAAGACTCTTCCCCGAATAGCAGAGGGGCAGCGATCCTTATTTTAGTGGGTGGTGAGCATGGCATGAAGCTGGCAGAAGCAGGTGGCTGGCATTTCCTCTGAGACTCTTACCGGAGTCTATGTAAGGCCCTCTTAGGAGAAATTGCAACTTCAGTGCGCTGCTGTTTAAAAAACTTTAGTGGGAGCCACTCCTCTGGTGTAACGTCTCTCCGTTTGCCTGTTTGCAATGTGGGATTCGCAGCACGGTGTTCTTCCTTCTCTTGGTGCTTTCGTTCCTTCCCTGGGCACGTTCCTTGTGACATTGTCCTTTCTACTCTGGTTTTCATTGTGACGGAACAGACGCTGACTTTCCTGGAGAGTTTATAACAGAACAATCTGGCCGAAGAAGAAGAAGAAGAAGGATTTGTTAGCGGCCCGTCGGCCCCGGCGGGTGGCTACAGGGCTGGCGCTTCTAATTGGCACGGCAAGGCTGAGAAATCCCTGAAGGAGTCAGGTGGCAAACTTTCAGGCCAGTTTGTGATGCCCACCATGCCAAGCACAGGCTGTTGTGAGTTGCTGGGCACAGGCGGTTCCCGTGCACTTGGATTGTCGGCTTCAGACGTTGTGCACCTTAACACCCGATCCCCAATAGCGCTTGTCACACAGAAATCTGCTTCCTCCTCCCTTTTTTTAAAGTTCAAAACGCTTACTACCGATTCTTTGCAGCTCCTTTTCTCTCTTGGGGGCTCTCTGGCATCTGCCAGCCAACCAGAATCTGTGTCGGTGATTGCAAGAGAGAGAGAGAGAGAGAGGATTCCCGAGCTAGGAAAGTACTTGGAGTTTCCAATCCCGGGGCAGTTTCATGCTCTCGGGATGAAAGGCAGGCAGGCGGCTGACCCCGCGAGGCTCCAGGAAGAGTGAGAGTGGAGGGATAAGAGCTTGATGGAACGCAAAGCCTGCGGGCCGGGGGGCGGAGGGGGGTGGGGGGAGGTTGAGGTTGGAAGTCAGGTCACACCCGGTTCAGTTCCTCTTAGGTGACTCCGCCACAGGGCAAGGCCGGGACACCGGCTTCTATCTCCTTTTCATTTGGGATGTGATGATTCATGTCCAATGGTTTTTGACTGCGTGCCTTCCACCTGGGCCCTCCCGATCTTTACTCCTTTTTGGGATCGGGTTTGGATCAAGAGCCGTGGTGGGGGCAGTGGTTAGAGTGCTGCATTGCAGGCTAATTTTGCTGACTGATGATTGTCAGCAGTTCGATCCTGACCGGCCCAAGGTTGACTCAGCCTTCCGTCCTTCCGAGATGGGTAAAACGAGGACCCAGATTGTTGGGG
>JAKRSK010008348.1:125000-245000 GCA_029891615.1 Natrix natrix natrix
ATCAAGGGGCAAATAACACTTGGTAGGACGATGCCACTCGAACGCAGCCCATTGAAGCCTGCCCGCTGCCAGGGACCTCCCTTCCATGGGTTTCCGTGGATTTGCACACTCAAGAGATGTGCAATCAGTGTCCGCGGGTGTATTCCCCGTGCCTCAATTTCTTTTCCTCCTCCCCCCCCCCTTCGGTCCCAGCTTTCTCAAACCTGAAAAGTTGGCTTGGCCTCCCTTTCTGTTTGATTGTCTTCTCCTTCTTTTTGAGCATCTCACGTACGTCCAGGAGGAAAAGTTGGGAGATGCTTGGGACAGTTGTTTACTAAACTCTTCATTTATCTCCTGTTGGTTGGTTTTGGGGTTTTTTCCTTGCAAGAACATTTTGCGTTGGGAGACGCGCCAGCGCCAGCCATGTCCTGGGCAAAAGGCACTTGACAGATAGTGCTTCAAACTGGTCAGGGGCTCCTTACTCTCTGGATGCAAAGTCTGTGTGTGTGGGAACACACGCAAAGCATGATTTTGCCTTGGCCTCCCACTTGCTTTCCGGATATTTTGGACTCTTCCCCTCCCCTCCCCCCTTCTTCACTTCCACCCATTTCTTTCTTGACTTTCTCTCCTTTCCTGTCCGGGCCCCCTCCGCATCCAGCCGTTGTTAAAAAAAAGCCCATTGGATGCTGCTGACGCCCCTCGATATCAGTGGGACAGAAATTGTAAAAGCTGCAATGAAGCACATGAGAGCGCTTGTCTCAGGCGGCTGGTGTGTGTGTGTGTGTTTGTGTTGTGTGCCTGATTTCTGCTGTGTGAAGCTTGGGCCGAGGGGCAGCATTTCCTAATCTGAGGAAAGGTGTTACACGGCCCCGGTTCTTAGAGTAGAGTAGAGTAGAGTAGACTAAAGTAGAGTAGAGTAGAATATAGAATAGAGTAAAGTAGAATAGAATGGAATATAGAGTAGAGTAGACTAGACTAGACTAGACTAGACTAGAGTAGAATATAGAATAGAGTAGGGTAGACTAGAGTAGAGTAGGATATAGAATAGAATAGAGTAGACTAGAGTAGAGTAGAAGATAGAATAGAATAGAATAAAGTAGAATAGAATATAGAATAGAATAGAATAAAGTAGAATAGAATGTAGAGTAGAGTAGACTAGACTAGACTAGAATATAGAATAGGGTAGGGTAGGGTAGGGTAGATTAAAGTGGAGTAGAGTAGAGTAGAATATAGAATAGAATAGAATAAAGTAGAATAGAATATAGAATAGAATAGAATAAAGTAGAATAGAATGTAGAGTAGAGTAGACTAGACTAGAGTAGAATATAGAATATAGGGTAGGGTAGGGTAGATTAAAGTGGAGTAGAGTAGAGTAGGATATAGAATAGAATAGAGTAGACTAGAGTAGAGTAGAAGATAGAATAGAATAGAATAAAGTAGAATAGAATATAGAATAGAATAGAATAAAGTAGAATAGAATGTAGAGTAGACTAGACTAGACTAGACTAGACTAGACTAGAATATAGAATAGGGTAGGGTAGTTAGGGTAGGTAGAGTAGATATAGAAAGTGAATGTGGATAAGTAGAGTAGAGTAGAATATAGAATAGAATAGAATAGAGTAGAATAGAATATAGAATAGAATAGAATAAAGTAGAATAGAATGTAGAGTAGGGTAGAGTAGACTAGACTAGACTAGACTAGACTAGACTAAAGTAGAGTAGACCAGGGGTTACCAACCTTTCAGACCTCAGAGACCACTAAATTCATAATTTTAAATCCTGCGGACCACTAATATGATTTTTTAAAAAGATAAATGGTATTTAGTGCTTTATAAAAATGCAAATAATGTTTCTGCGGACCACCAAAATTAGAATAGAATGGGAACAAGGATTGGATTGGATAGGATAGGATAGGAGAGAAGAGAAGAGAAGAGAAGAGAAGAGAAGAGAATACAGAATACAGAAGAATAGAATAACAGAGTGACCTTGGAGGTCATCTAGTCCAACCCCCTGCTCAGGCAGGAAGCCCCGTACCCTTTGGTAGTTCTCGCAGGCAGCCGGTGCTGCTGTTAACGGCTCCTTGACTGCCCAGGGAGCCAGGAACAGAGAGAGATTTAAGCCCACCCCAAAGCAACAGGCCCCACATCCCTGCAGGTTGAAGGTGTGTATACCTGGCCCACTCTGTAGCATCTGGGAGTTCCACCTTGCCCAGTTGGGGAAGCTACCGTTTAGGAGCCACTCAAAATGGCTGCCCCTGGGCACTCAAATGCCCTGCCCAGGGATCAATCCAACTCTTCCAGAGCCTGAAACGTGCCCTGTCAGTATCCCTCTATTTCCCTCCCCCCCCCCTCCTCGCCCAGCCAGTCCCTGTTTCCTCCCCTCCCCACCCAGCACGAGTGGCATTCTCCTAGGGAAATGCAGTTTGTTTTGCCAGGGTGACCTGTTTAATCATCTCATTTTCTGGTGGCCGTTTATTCCTTGTTACCACGGTTACGGCCCCATTAAGAGGAGAAGCAATAAGGCAGCGAGTCAAACAGGTAATAAAAACATTAAAGCCATGTGCGTATCGGCCAGGAGGGGAAGGCGACGCAGTGAGACGCAACGGGGCCCACGCCAGAGAGAGACAGCGGGGTCAGCCCCAGGAGGCAAGGGGACTGGAAGGGAAGGAGGAACCAGGGGTGGGGGGGAGAGAAACTTTGCCAAACTCCAGAAAAAAGTTTGGTTTTTATTTTATTTTTAAAGGAGAAGCATCAGCAACGGCGCTTCTCCATAAAGCCCCTTTCCCAAGCTGCTGCCATACAGCGACAAGCTTCCGCAAACATCAGGGCTGGGCAACTTTGTTCCCCCATATTATACACCCAGTTGTACACGTTAAAATAAGTCTCAAGAGATAATCCCAGCGCTGCCAACAAGTAGCAAACCTTGCAAATCTTTCCTTTGCATTTCAACATGGAGGAAAGCTTGGATTCAGAAGCGGGGTGTGCGCGCAGCGCATGTTGTGCAAAGCTTTTAAGATTGCCGGGGCCCATAATTCATTTATGAGCTTGCCAATCAGAAAGGCCGGCAGTTTGGCGGTTCGAATCCCTAGCGCTGCCAGAGGTGAGTGCCTACCGGTAGTGGTTTGGCGGCCTGGGTGATTGGAACCAGCAAACTGGTTCTCCTACAGGGCCGCCATCTTGATTTTCGGCTCCGCGCATGCGCAGGACGGTTGCAATTACACAAATTTACATTTTTTCCCTCTTTTATAAAATCATTTTATGCACGCGCAGACCTATTTTTGTGCAAATTTTGGCACGTACCGAGCAGGCAGTAATGTCGGGAGCAAACCCCCCCCCCCCGCGTGAGCGCCGTATAACGGAGGGAGCTCCCGTGACTTGTTCCCAGCTTCTGCCAACCTAGCGGTTCGAAGGCGCGTTAAAAAAAATGTGGTGGCTTTGAATGGTCACTAAACCACGATTGTCAGTCAAGGATTACCTATTTTTTAAAAAAACCCAGTTTTGACATACTGGCGTTTATTTAATGTGGGAATAACGAGACACTTCATTTCCCACAAAGTTGTGGCTAAGGAAAAGGATTTCCCCCTTTATCCCAAATCTATCTTTAGGAGCACATGGAGGTGGCACCCTGAGCCCTCGCTGTGGGCACGCGCGCCGATGCCAGCTACTCTTCTGATTTCCGGCATGCAAATGCGCGCCAGCCAGCTGGGAAAACAGCTTGGAAAAAATCCCCCCAAAACAGCCTGCTTTGGGGGTATTTTTCGTGCCGTTGTTGTGCCATTTCCCAGCGCTCTGGTGGCCCACAACAAGGGCTCTGTGTGCCACCTTGGCATGCTTGCTTTAGGTTCGCCATCACGAAGTATCAGAAGACCTAGGAACAAGGTACTCTTCCTATGTTTCTAAATGTACTAATAGGCTCTACAAGTTGTGTCTCACTCTTTGGTCCAGCACTTAAGATTGAGTTGGGGTAAAGGGGAAAATCCTTTTCCTTATCCATGACTTTGTGGGAAATAAAGTGTCTCGGTGTTTCTACAGGCCTTTAAATGCCAGCAGGTCAAAAATGGGGTGGGATTATTTATTTTTTTACAGGTAACCCTCAAACAACAGTCCCGGTTGAGTGACCGTTCAGAGTTACAACGGCGATGGAAAAAAATGTGACTCGGAGCCGTTTTTCACCCAAGGGTCGCGTGATCCAAATTCGAAATATGGCCTTTTTTACTACTAGTTTATGATCTAAAAATCACAAAAACACGAAAGCAGACAGATGGGAAAAATAGGAGAGGGGAAAAGGGAAAAAGGCGTAGAAAAGACTGGAAAAAGAAATAAAAGGCATTGATTTCTGACTCCTTTCGGTGAAGTAGAATAAGATTCTAACCTCGAGAGTTCCGGTTCCGGCGGCGGCGGCGACGGGCAGCTCTTTGCCCGCTCCGGCTCCCCGGTGGGCTTCCCCACTCCTTGGGGGGCACAGGACACCCCGCAAAGGGGGTCCTGCCGGAGGGGCGGCATCGCGGAGGTCTCCTGCAGCGGCGGCAGCCGGCGGGAGTTCTCTCGCGCGCCCAAGGCACCGGGGAGCAAGCTCGGAGGGCGCATCGCGTTTCCACGCCTCGCGCCTCGCTACAAGCTGACTGGAGAATGCTACAATTGAAGGAAGCAGCTGCGGTGCGGTGAGGTTGCCTCTCTCTTCATCCCTTACTTTGCATGAAGATTTATTCAGCTTTTAAAACTTTAAAATAACTTTCGGAGCATTTTGGAGGTGCGGCTGGAGGGAGGGGGGTTTTTCCCCCCCCCTTGGACAAGCGGCAAGAAACAATTTTGCTCTCAGCCCCCAGGGAAGGAGGAGGGGGGAGAGCCAACGAATGAAGCCTCACTTAGGCTGAGATGATTTTCTTTTCAATTTAATTTTATATATTACAATGATTTGAGGACTTTTGGAACTTTTTAAAACTTTGTTACGCCTCTGTGCCCAAAACTGGCAGGGCAAGATGGCACACTTCCGTTGTCTTTATGAACTCTGAAACCTGACTCCACCTTTAAAATTCAGGCTTCCGGTCTTTGTCTCCGTGTCTCCCAGAGGAACCTCTTGTGGATTGGTATTTTTTTAACCTTCTAGGGGAAATTTTCTATCTATTGCCAGACTTATTGGAGAGATTCTCTTCTGCTTGGTTATTCTGCTCCCGGATTCACCTGGCTACCCTTCTTTGCTAACTGCTTACCTCATATTTGGATTGAACTTTTAACGTTATAAAGGATGGCATCTAAAAGACCTCCTCCTGGAAAACCTGGCTTTGCCACTTCTGCTCCAACATCTGCAACATCCAGTCCAGCCACACAGTCCAAGATAACAGAACTGGTGCAACATAAGACTACAGAGATGGACTTTCAACAAATGCTTCAACTAATTCTACAGGGCCAGGAGGAAATCAAGAAACAGTTAAGGGAAATGAAAGATGAAATTAAAGAAAATCAAGCCCAAATATATAAGAACTCACAAAGACTGAATCTTGTGGAAGGGGGGGTGGAGGAGGTGAGGGGGGGAGTGGAAGCTGTGCAGAAAGGGAACAAAGATCTTGACATCCAACAGATGAAATTAGAATTTGAGAGAATGTCCTATTATCTTAGATTTCAAAATGTTATAGAAGAAGATGGGGAAAATATAAGGGACATCATGACAAACATTCTGGCTGACTATACACACAAAGAAAAACAACAGATGGGGTGGGATATAGATCTGGTTTATAGAGTGAACTCAGCTTATGCTAGAACACACAATGTACCCAGGGAGGTTCACATTAAATTCCTTAGAAAAACCACAAGAGATGAAATTCTGGGTGTACAAAGGGGGCAAGCATTGACATATCATGATATGGAGATAACCATTCTGAAGCAGATCCCTAAGAAGATTAGAGAAAAAAGAAAAAATTATTCGCAATTAGCGAATAAATTATACCAGAAAGGGGTGTGGTTTAGATGGTTGATGCCTGAAGGTATGCTGATATTCTGGGAGGAGACAAGAATCAGAATTAATTCACCCATAGAGGCGCAGGCCTTTATGGAAAAAAATAAAACACTCTTAGAGAAACCACCAGACACTACAACGGACACGCAGGACACGGGAGGGGCCAGAGCTCTGCCAGTGGAGGGAGATGGGGCAATAGCAAGAAGACTCAGATCACAGAAATAAATATGAAAATCATATTATTATAAATTGACCGAAAGTGAAAATGGAATTATATTTGGATTTTATATTGTAATGTTTAATTTGATTGAATTTAATAATAGAACTAATATGCTGATTATAATCAATTATATACTAATGCATTATATATAATGTACGCTATGGGTATGGAGGGAGGGGGGCCTCACACACTTTGCAACTGCCAAAATTTGTATACCTGTCCATTTACCCTTTTCCCTATAAATTTTGAAAAACCAATAAAATTTTATTAAAATAAAACCTGGAAAAAAAAAAAAAAAAAAAAAAAAAAAAGATTCTAACCTCAAACCTCACGTAATCAAAATTCGGATGTTTCATTTGGCAACCGACTCGTATTTATGACGGTTGCAGTGTCCCGGGATCGTGTGATCCCCTTTTGAGACCTTCGGACAAACAAAGTCAGTGCGGAAGCCAGGTTCATTTAGCGACCGCGTCGTTCGCTTAACAACTCATTTTAACAGCCGCAGCAAAAAGGTCGTAAAACGGAGCAAAACTCATCTAGCCACCGGCTCGCTTAGCAGTCGGCATTTCAGGCTCAGTTGTGGTTATAACCCAAGGACTAACTTAGTTCTCATCTGCAAATAATAGGCAACCGGAATGTTTTTCTTCCTGGAGAAGCACGAATTCACTTTTCTCTCTGCCCCTTTGAGCTTCTAACAAGTACCCCAATTTGTTAATGCCAGAAGCCCCCTACTCAGTTTTTATGGTGCACCGTAAAACTGGACACAGATAGGCTCCTAGAGTGGGATGGGGGGGTTATTACCTGGAAAAAAGAAGCAGCTCAATTTAAAGTGATTTATTTCTGCGTGTAAGAATTCCAATGTTTGCAGTTTTCCACCCTGGCCGTGTTACTTTAGGCATGAGGGTGTGTGTTTCCTCCCCCTTGGTGTTGTTTTGGGTTTCAAAGCTGCTTTTTTTTTTTCCACCAGACTTTTATTCTTTTTTTTATCACAAAACAAATTTGCGGCGAGCGCAGAGAAAAAGGAACCGAAGTACTGAGTAAATATTCAACGTATAAATGAGCTCCGTGACCTTGAAAAAGGAGAGGGAGGGGCAGGAAGAGAAAGCTTGAAAATTAAAAAGGGTAGGAAAAAAATGAGTTTGCAAGCGGTCTGGTGGATGCTGGGTTGGGGAAGGAGAGTCTTTTCAAGTTTAGTTGGAAAAATGTACCCCCTAAATTTGTCCGGCAACACCCCAGAATCCCCCACGGGGAGAGCCCTGTAAAAATTTAAATTTGAGGGTGCTGTGGACAGATTTTCTCCATTTTAAAGCTTGTTTCTGATAGGATTGGGGCTTTCTCGTTATACAGAAAAGTGTTTGTTTTGCAATGCAAAGAAATGTCACGCTTGCAGTGACCAAACTCTCACAACAATAACAGCAAACGACAACTGTTAACAACTCTCGCCGAAAGGTTCGATAAACGTATTTTAATCGTTGCTTAAGAAAAGGACGTTTTGGTTTTCTTACACTTGGGGGGGAAGAAAAACCGCGTCGTCTTCTCTCCGTTTCAAAAAATAATAATAATTGCCCGTTTCCTTTTTTTTTTTTTTAAAGTACTTAAGAAAACCACGAATCCTCCTTATGCCGCCACCATCTCCTCCTGTTCCTTAACAATAAGGCATTTTACAAACGGGAAGATGCTTTTGAAATATGTGATCAAAGTGGAAAAATAACCCGGCGTAATTTCTGGTGAGGTCACTTTGAACTTGGATCCTCTGCCTTAGTCACTTGCCAGCCAAGATCATTCGTTCCAATCGCAGCCCAAGAAGTCCTTCCTAACTGGTTTTCCTTCTCGGACAGCCGTGCATTTTGACTCTGCAAAAGACAAACTGGTCAATGCTGGATTGGCACAGATGGTGCGTTTCCTTCTTCTTCTTTTTTTTGCATCCCACTGTCAGGATGCCGTTTTGTGCAGGCCCCTCGATCAGGCGTTGTCGTTGTGTCTTTCGTGGAAAGAGCCGTGGTTGCCTAAAAGGAGTTTGGACTTTTTTTTTCCGATTTGGAAGCACCGAGGAGTTCTGCCTGTGAATAATAGAACGACCGAGTTGGAAGAAGGGACCTTGGAGGTCTTCTAGCCCACCCCGCCATTTGGGGCCTAGGAGGCTTCCCTGCAGCTTCCTGGGACCAAAAACAGGCCGGGAGGGGGGAGGGAGTATCACCTACCATACTTCCCCCCCCCCCACCTCCCATGCATTCGCAGCAAAGACATTAAAATCGATTGGCTGGCGGGAGGCTCGTGCACTTGGGCACTGGAACTGAGCTGGGGCAATGGCTTGTGTAGAGAGGGCACACAAGCATGCCATAGGTTGACCATCACAGTTCTAGCCCAACCCCCTGCTTGCATCCCCCCAAAAGAAGAAGTTTATTTAATGAATAGAATAGAATAACAGAGTTGGGACCTTGGAGGTCTTCTAGTCCAACCCCCTGCTTAGGCAGGAAACACTACACCACTTCAGGCAAATCATTGTCCAATCTCTTCTTTAAAAACTTCCAGTGTTGGAGCATTCACAATTTCTGGAGGCAACTTCTGTTCCACTGATTAATTGTTCTCACTGTCAGAGAATTTCTCCTTAGTTCTAGGTTGCTTCTCTCCTTGATTAGTTTCCACCCATTCTTTCTTCACTTGCCTTCAGGTGCTTTGGAGAATAGTTTGACTCCCTCTTCTTTGGGGCAGCCCCTGAGATATTGGAAGACTGCTATCACGTCTCCCCTAGTCCTTCTTTTCATTCAACTAGACATCCCCAGTTCCTGCAACCGTTCTTGATATGTTTTAGCCTCCAGTCCCCCCGAATCCTCTTTGTTGCTCTTCTCTGCACTCTTTCTAGAGTCTCCACATCTTTTTTTTACATTGTGGCGACCAAAACTGAATGCCGGATTCCAAGCGTGGCCTTGTAAAGTGGTCTTAATAGATTTTGCTTGGAAATCTGTCATGTTCCATACTTGCAGTTGGGCAGCTGATACTCTGCACTTAAAAAAAAAGTATTTTCCTTTTTTTTGTGGTGCTGGGGGCTGGCAGGAGTTAGGGATTTGTGGGGCTGCTGCGGCATGCTGCTGCCGCCTCTCCTTAGCGTCTGCGTAGCCTGCTGCCTGCCCAATCTGCTGCATGCGGAGGCGGCCGGCACGCCTGCTAAGCCTCGATAAAGTCGCGGCTTCGGCGTCGGACGGCAGCGGCCGCCGCGGCGGCTACGGCGTCATGCCGCACAGCCTCAGACGGCGGTCGGCCGACGACCGATCGTGGCGGCGGCGATGCGCTCGGCGTACGCAGTCGCTCCTGCGGCCGTGGCCTGCCGCCGCTGCCGCGGCCGTCCACTAGCCATGACCGACGTCGCTGCGACTCTCGGTGCACGCTCAATCGCATCGCCAGCCTGTCCGCCGCAGCTCCGCCGCTGCTCACCCTCCGCCTCTTCCTTCTTCTTCTTTCTTTTCTCCTTCCTCTTCCTTCCCTTCTTCTTCTTCCTCTTCCTCCTCTTCTTCTCCTTCCTCCTTCCTCCCCTTCTTCTTCTTCTTCTTCTTCTTCTTCTTCTTCTCTTCTTCTTCTTCTTCTTCTTCTTCTTCTTCTTCTTCTTCCTCCTCCTCCTCCTCCTATTCTTTTTCTCATTCCTCTTCTTCCTCCTCCTTCTTCCTTTTCCTCCTTCTCCTCTTCCTCTTCCTTCCCTCCTCCTCCTCCTCCTTCTTCTTCTTCCTTTTCCTCCTCCTCCTCTTCTCCTTCCTCTTCCTTCCCTCCTCCTCCTCCTCTTCCTTCTTCTTCTTTCTTTTCTCCTTCCTCTTCCTTCCCTTCTTCTTCCTCTTCCTCCTCTTCTTCTCCTTCTCCTTACTCCCCTTCTCCTTCTTCTTCTTCTTCTTCTTCTTCCTCCTCCTCCTATTCTTTTTCTCATTCCTCTTCTTCTTCCTCCTCCTTCCTTTTCCTCCTCCTCCTCCCTCTTCCTTCCCTCCTCCTCCTCCTTCTTCTTCTTCCTTTTCCTCCTCCTCTTCTCCTTCCGCTTCCTTCCCTCCTCCTCCTCCTCCTCCTCCTCCTCTTCTTCTTCTTCTCCTTCTCCTTCTCCTTCTCCTTCTCCTTCTCCTCCTTCCTCCTCCTCCTCCTCCTCCTCCTCCTCCTCCTCCTCCTCCTCCTCCTCCTCCTCCTCCTCCTCCTCCTCCTCCTCCTCCTCCCTCCTAAGAGTTGTAGCTCAGGCAGACGGATTGGTGGTGTCTTGGAGGTGTCTGCTGACTCAGTGTTGTACTTTCTACTGATTGTGAGGGGAAAGGGGTGGGGGGGATGGGGGGGGGAAGGAGCATCTTTCTCCTCTGTGTGTAATTTCTGCTCTGCCCTTCTGCCTGGAAGGGCCCTCTTCACCCACTTTAACCAGCCTTCCTCCAAGGGCTTCTTCCTTTGACCGCTTTCCCATTCCAGAGGGAGAAAGCTAGGGGTGAGAAGTTAGGTCACACACACACACACATACACACACACACACATAATAATTCTTCATTCAACTGGTGTGTGTTTGTGTGTGTGTGTGTGAACCCTCATACGACAGCATGTTGACATAAATCCTCCATGGGCCATTCCTGGAGCTGTTAACTTTTTTCTCTTTCTCTCTCTCCATTTTTTTGCTATTCCTTGCTCCCGGGGTCTTACTTACGTGCCCGGTCGCTTCCCTTAACCAGGCTGAGGTTAAGGAGACAAACTTGGCTTGGATTTTTCCTTGGGCTGCGCTTGGGAAGTAGCAAAACCCTGCAAAGGGAGAGGGGGGGGGGGCAGTAGCAGGAGAGTCAACATGGCACAAGCAGTGTCGTTTCTGTGGGGGCCAACAACAGAGCCAGAATGGCTGGCATTTTGTGTTACCGAGTTTTATAATACAGACAACCATCCTCCTCCCTCTCTTCTCCTTTATCTTCCTCCCTCCCTCCCTTTTCTCCTTCCCTTTCTCTCCTTCCTTCCTCCCTTTTCTCCTTCCCTTTCTCTCTCTTCTCTCTCTCCTTCCTCCCCTTTCTCCTTCCTTCCCTCCTTCCTGCCTTTTCTCCTTCCCTTTCTCTCACCTTCCTTCCCTCTTCCCTTTCTCTCTTTCCTCCCGTCCTTTTCTCCCTTTTCTCCTTCCCTTTCTCCCTTCCTAACTTCACTGTCCCCATATTCCTTCCTTCCTTTTCTCCTTCCCTTTCTCTCTTTCCTTCCTTTTCTCCCTGCCTTTTTTCCTTCCCTTTCTCCTCCCTCCCACTCTCCTTCCTTCCTTCACTGTCCCTATATTCCTTCCTTTTCTCCTTCCCTTTCTCTGTCTCTCTTTCCTTCCTTTTCTCCTCCTTCCTTCCTTTTCTCCTTCCCTTTCTCTGTCTCTCTTTCCTTCCTTTTCTCCTTCCCTTTCTCCCTTCCTTCCTTACTTCACTGTTCCCATATTCCTTCCTTCCTTTTTCTTCCTTCCTTTTCTCCCTCCCTTTTCTCCTTCCCTTTCTCCTCCCTCCCTCCCTCCCTCCTTCCTTCCTTCACTGTCCCCATATTCCTTCCTTCCTTTTCTCCTTCCCTTTCTCTCTTTCCTTCCTTTTCTCCCTCCCTTTTCTCCTTACTTTCTCCTTCCTCCCTCCCTCCTTCCTTCACTGTCCCCATATTCCTTCCTTCCTTTTCTCCTTCCCTTTCTCTCTTTCCTCCCTTTTCTCCTTACTTTCTCCTTCCTCCCTCCCTCCCTCCTTCCTTCCTTCACTGTCCCCATATTCCTTCCTTCCTTTTCTCCTTCCCTTTCTCTCTTTCCTTCCTTTTCTCCCTCCCTTTTCTCCTCCCCTTTCTCCTTCCTCCCTCCCTCCTTCCTTCCTTCACTGTCCCCATATTCCTTCCTTTTCTCCTTCCCTTTCTCTGTCTCTCTTTTCTTCCTTTTCTCCTTCCCTTTCTCTCTCTCTCTCCTTCCTTCCTTCCTTTTCTCCTTCTCTTTCTACTCCTTCCTTCCTTCCTTCCTTCCTTCCTTCCTTCCTTCCTTCCTTCCTTCCTTCCTCTAGCTGTCCTCATATTCCTTTCCCTCACAATTTTCGGATTCACGTAATTAAATATGCTGGAAACCCACTCACCCACCTACCCCCAGTTCCTTTCACCCACCTACCCACTCTTTCCTCCCAGCTCTTAGTTTAGCTTTGCGTACTTTTGTCGGCCTGCTTCTTTCCTTGCGGGAAAGAATGACGTTAAACGTCCTTTGAACAATTTGAGGGTGAGGGGGGGGGACACGGCTTAACCCCTGCCCTCTCCCCTTGGAAAGAGGAGGGGGTGATAAGAAAAGAAGGGGCAAGGAGAGGCATGTCTTTCAGGTGGAATTGGACTTCCCACGCAGAATGGTCTCCGTGCCGGGCAGGACCCCCTATCTTTGTGAGATGCTTCACCCCCCCCCCCCCGATTTCTGAAGCCATTGCCATTCTAACTGCTTCCCTCCCCCCTTTGTAGTTCTCTTTTTCCCAGACTTTCTCCCCATTTTCTCTCCCCTCCCCTTTTTCCATCCTGCCTCTCATTTCTTTTTTCGATGTGTGATGCAATGCCAAAACTATCAGTACCCTACTACACAGTTGTTTGTCCGAGAACAGGTGCCCGCTGTTGCAAGTTGTTAGTTGTTGTTGTTTTAAGTTCTTTTAGCTTGACTCAGAAAGTGGTGCTCTGCAAAACTTTCTTTCTTTCTCTCCCCCCCCCATTCTCTCTCTCTCTGTTTCTCTCTCTCCCATTCTCTCTCTCTGTGTCTTTCTCTCTCTCTCTCTCATTCTCTCTCTCTGTCTTTCTGTGTGTCTTTCCTTCTCTCTCTCATTCTCTCTCTGTCTTTCTCTCGTTCTCTCTCTGTGTCTGTCTTTCTCTCTCTCTCATTCTCTTTCTTTCTCACTCACATTCTCTCTCTCTCTCTCTCTGTCTTTCTGTGTCTTTCCTTCTGTCTCTCATTCTCTCTCTGTCTTTCTCTCGTTCTCTCTCTCTCTGTGTCTGTCTTTCTCTCTCTATTCTCTCTGTCTTTCTCTCTCTCATTCTCTCTGTCTTTCTCTCTCACTCTCTCTCTCTCTCTGTCTGTCTTTCTGTGTCTTTCCTTCTCTCTCTCATTCTCTCTGTCTTTCTCTCGTTCTCTCTCTGTGTGTCTGTCTTTCTCTCTCTCTCTCATTCTCTCTGTCTTTCTCTTTCTCATTCTCTCTCTCTCTCCTCTCTCTCTCACTCTTTCTTTCTCTCTCTCTTTCTCACTTTCTCTCTCTCTCTTTCTCTCTCTCTTTCTCTCTCTTTCTTTCTCTCTTTTTCGCACCCTCCCTTTCTTTCTCTCTCTTTCTGTCTTCCCCCCTCTCTCTATCTGTCTTTCTCTGTTTCTCTCTCTCTCTCTCTCTCTCTCTCTCTCTCTCTCTCTAGTTCAGGGACTGGGCAACTGAATTTTAGGAACAGTTGCTGGCTTTCTTCTAAAAAGAAGGCAACAGTTGTGCGAGGAGAGACACACCAAGACAACTGCAGATTCTGTGTGTGTGTGTGTGTGTGTGTGCGCGTCCCTGTCTCTCCCTCTCTCTTCCTAGCCCCAGGAAGGGCATTTGAAGGGGATTGTCACTTCTGCATCCCCTATCGCAGCTGGTCCGGCAGGTTGGCTGTGTCATTGCTGCTTTTCAAATTTGGTGTGTATATTTACACGTAGGATTTGTTTCACCTAGGAGAACCTTGAAAAGTGGGTGGATATCGATGCCACCAGCTCTCAGTTCGAGATAAAAGTGTTAGAAAAGTAGCGCCCCCCCCCCCCCGATTTTTGATCCTATGTGTAAGACAAACCTATTTTTCTCCTGTTGTGTTAAAAGCTCCGGTTCCTTCTTTGATCGTAATGTTTTAAGGATTGTGATCTGATTTGAATTTTTTTTTTTAAATGGTATGAAGCTGGTTTTGGGGATTCGTACAGATGAACAGAGTTGGAAGAAGGGACCTTGTAGGTCATCTAGTCCAACCCCATATCCAAGCAGGAGACCCTACACCATTTCTGACAGAGGGCAGTCCAGTTTCTTCTTGAAAGCTTCCAGGGATGAAGCTCCCACAACTTCCGAAGGCAACTTCTGTTCCATGGATTGATTGTTCTCACCGTCAGAAAATCCCTCCTTATTTCCAGGTTGAATTTCTCCTTGGTTAGTTTCCATCCATTATTATTCTTTGTCCGGCCTTCGGGTAGAACCAGTGAAAAGTTAGTTAGCATTTTAGAGTCATTTTACTACGGGCAAAATCTTCTTTATGTCCACAATTGAATCCAAATTTCCTGTTGCTAAGCAGTTGTTAAGGGAATTTTTGCTCGATTTACGACCTTTTCTGCCACCATTGTTAAACGAATCACCTCCGCTGTTTAATGAACCGTGCAGTCGTAAAACAAATCTGTAGTTGGAAAAGTTTTGTTTTTTTTGCCAGTATCATAGCTGCTCTCTCCTTCTTCCTCTCTCCCATCCTCCTCCTCCTCTCTCTCTTTCTCCCCCTCTCTCTCATCTCTTTCTCTCTCTCTTTCTCTTTGTCGCTCTCACCTCTCTCTCTCTCATCTTTCTTTCTCATCTCTCTCTTTCTCTTTCTGTCTCATCTCTCTCTCTCTCATCTCTCTTTCTCTCTCCCTTCCTCCTCCCTCCTCCTCCTCTTTCTCTCTCTCTCATCTGTCTCACCTCTCATCTATCTTACTTCTCTTTCTCTCTCATATCTCTCTTTCTCTCTCCCTTTCTCTTCCTCCTCTCTCTCTTTTTCACTCTCTCTTTTTCTTTCATCTCTCATTCTCTCATCTCTTTTTTCTCTTTTTCTCCTCTCTCTCTCTCTCTCTCATCTCTCTCACCTCTCATCTGTCTTACTTCTCTTTCTCTCTCATATCTCTCTTTCTCTCTCCCTTTCTCTTCCTCCTCTCTCTCTTTTTCACTCTCTCTTTTTCTTTCATCTCTCTCATTCTCTCATCTCTTTTTTTCTCTTTTTCTCCCCTCTCTCTCTCTCCCTCTATTTCCCAAATATTGCTAAATCCCTCGGGAGTTCTATTTCACAACCACAAGTCCTTTCTTCGCCTCTTCTTCCAGCCATTTGACTTGATGCACCTTTGGGGAGATTTTCTTTTTTAAAAAAACAAGATTTTTATTGGTTTTAGGAAAAATAATCAGGAAAAGGGATGGTGGATAAAGTTACAAATTTTGACAGTTACATTATGCAGGAAATGGCCCTCCCCCCCCCCCCATTCTCATAACTTTCATTTATTAATACATTAAATTGTTGCTACTTAATAGTATTTTGCCAGCATATAACCTTTTATCTTCAAATATCTTGATGCACCTTTGGGGAGATTTTGTGCTGACTTTCCTCGTTGTCCGAAGGCACGGGGGAAGACGTTATGAACACCGGAATCTTCCTCTTTCCCATTCATTATGGTGACACCCCCACCTCTCCCCCCAAAAAAGACTTCTGAATTACTCCCGAGAGAATCGGAAAGGGGTAGCTAGCCCCCTCCAACACACCAAGCACTGGGAAATGGTTTTTTTTTTGTAAAAAGTTTTATTTTTTTCTTTCTGTACACATGCACAAATACACATTCATGTAAGTACTATTAATGTTTATCTGCTGTCTTCTAGCATTTATCACCATCTGTTTAAAAATATAAAAGTCATAGTCGGGTTTGCTTACTTGCAACGCCCTACATCCTGTCTTATTTTGCAACAGCTCTGCTCCTTCCTTCTCTCTTCCCCACCTCCCTTCTCTACCTTCTTCTTTCCTCCTCTCCTTCCTCTTTTCTTCTTCCCCTCCCTCTCTCCCGCTCCTCCTCTCTTCTCCTCCTTCTTGCCTATTTATTTAGTTTCTTCTTCACTCTGATGGATTCCCTGGCAAATGTTTGATGGCAAACAAGGCAAGTGGGAAGAAAGGATCTCTTACGCTCCATAGGCAGTTTGGATGCCCCGTGGCTTCCCTTCCCGTGGCCCGTCCTATCTCTGCTTCCCATCCGCGAGGCTCTTCCATCTAGCCGCTCTCATTGATCCCTCACCACAGACAGTGACTTCAGTGCAAGCTGCCAAGTAGGGCAGATCGATACTTGAGTCTTGAGATGGGGAAGCTGGTTGGCAGCTGTTTTGGTCCCCGGCCTCCCTCTTCCGCTCCCTCCCTCCCTCCCTCCCCCCACCCCCGCCTCCCCTCCCCCCACTGAGGAGTGTGAAGGCACCAACGGAGGTGGGATTTCTCAGGCCGTCTGGAGAATGTTTGACGCAACATTCGGTTTTTCCCTGGGCAGCTGCTGTCAGGGATTCTCTCTGCAAAGGCAAACGGTTAAGGCAGCAATTGCGTTTCTAAGGCTAAAGAGGACATTTTGGAATGGGATGGGATGGAACGTAATGGAATAGGAATAGGAATAGGAATAGGAATGGAATGGAATGGAATGGGAATGGGAATGGGAATGGGAATGGGAATGGGAATAGGAATAGGAATGAAATAGAATAGAATGGAATTGGGAATGGGAATAGAATAGAATAGAATAATAAAATAGGAATAGGAATAGGAAATAGGAAATAGGAATGAAACAGAATGGAATGGAATAGGAATAGAATGGAATAGAATAGAATAGAATAGAATAGAATAGAATAGAATGCAACGTAATAGAATGGAATGGAATAGGAATAGGAAATAGGAATAGGAATGAAATAGAATGGAATAGGAATGGAATGGAATAAAAATAGGAATAGAATAGAATAGAATAGAATAGAATACAACGTAATAGAATGGAATGGAATAGGAATAGGAAATAGGAATAGGAATGAAATAGAATGGAATAGGAATGGAATGGAATAAAATAGGAATAGGAATAGAATAGAATAGAATAGAATAGAATAGAATAGAATAGAATAGAATACAACGTAATAGAATGGAATGGAACAGGAATAGGAAATAGTAATATGAATGAAATAGAATGGAATAAGAATGGAATGGAATAAAATAGGAATAGGAATAGAATAGAATATAATAGAATACAACGTAATAGAATGGAATGGAATAGGAATAGGAAATAGTAATATGAATGAAATAGAATGGAATAGGAATAGAATAGAATATAATAGAATAGAATAGAATACAACGTAATGGAATGGAATAGGAATAGGAAATAGGAATAGGAATGAAATAGAATGGAATAGGAATGGAATAGGAATGGAATAGAATAGAATAGAATAGAATAGAATAGAATGTAATAGAATGGAATGGAATAGGAATAGGAAATAGTAATATGAATGAAATAGAACGGAAAGGAATAGGAATGGAATGGAATAGAATAGGAATGGAATAGGAATAGAAATAAATAGGAATAGAATAGAATAGAATACAACGTAATGGAATGGAATGGAATGGAATAGGAATAGGAAATAATAATATGAATGAAATAGAATGGAAAGGAATAGGAATGGAATGGAATAGAATAGGAATGGAATAGGAATAGGAATAGAATAGAATAGAATAGAATACAACATAATGGAATAGGAATAGGAAATAGGAATAGGAATGAAATAGAATGGAATGGAATAGGAATGGAATAGAATTAGAATTAGAATTAGAATTAGAATTAGAATTAGAATGGAAGGGAATAGGAGTAGAATAGGAATGAAGTGGGATAGGATAACATAGCATAGGAGAGCATAGGATAGGATAGAATACAGAACAGAACAGAATGCAGAATGGAACAGAACAGAATAGAATGTAAAATAGAATAGAATGTAGAAAATAGGATAGGATAGGATGGGATAGAATAACAGAGTGGGAAGGGACCTTGGAGGTCTTCTAGTCCAACCCTCTGCTTAGGCAGGAAACCCTACGCCACTTCGGACAAATGGATGTCCAATCTCTTCTTAGAAACTTCCAGTGTTGGACCAGCCACAACTTCTGGAGACAAGTTGTTCCACTGATTAATTGTGGCCGATTAATTTACACTGATTAATTAACAAGGCAGGCTACCTGATGAAAAGGCACCGTTCCTCGGGTGAAGAAGAGGTAGATAGAGGGCAAAAGCCTTTCTAACCCACTTCCCTTCCCAATGAGGAAGCTGCCATTTTGGGCTTGAAAAGAACCATCCACTGCGTTAAAGACAATATTTCAATTGTCTCCTTTTGATTTCTTCTGGCCAGCAAAGTCAATGGAGGAAGCCCGATTCACTTTAACCGCTGTTGTTAGTTCGACAGCTGCAGGGATTCACTTAACAACGGCGGCAGGAAAAGTTCGCTTGAAATTCACTTAACAAATGGTTCATTTAGTGGTGGAAATTTTTGAATCCTTCCAAAGCCTTTGAGGATTTAAAAAAAACCATGATTGTGTCAACTTCCTCTTTTTCAAATATGTTTATTTATTTATTGTTGCTTGGGGAGAGAGCTCTTGCACTAATTCCCTCTGACTAGTAAACGAAGAGCATTTACTCTGAAGCGCTGGGTGGAATGGCTGCCCCTGGCACAGGCCTGCAATGGGCTTTGAATGAAAAGAAGGATCAGGGGAGACACGATACCCTGTTTCCCCCCAAAATAAGACCTCCCCGGATAATAAGCCCCATCGGGCTTTTGAGTGCATGCGCTAGAATAGGCCCTCCCCCCAAAATAAGCCCTCCCCCCAAAAAAATATTGCAGCGCAGCAGCAGCCCTGAGGTGACCGCGCTTTCCGCCTCCTGCACCTCAAAAATAATAAGGCCTCCCCAAAAATAAGGTCAAGCCCTTATTTCAGGGGTCAAAAGAAAATAAGAGCCTGTCTTCTTTTTGGGGACACATGGTAGCAGCGCCCCAATATTGGTGGGGCTCCTACAAAGATGAGGGGATCGAACTGTTTTCCAAAGACAGTGGATGGAAAGTAACGGAGGAGAGAAGTGAGCTAGGCCCGAGGAGAAATTTCTGGAAAATTAGAAGAATTGATCCGTGGAATGGCTTTCCTCCGGAAAGTTGTGGGTGCGCCAACAATTGGAGGCTTTTAAGAAGAGACTGGACAACCACTGGTCTGAAATGGGACAGGGTCTCCTGCTCGAGCGGGGGGGTTGGACTAGATGACCTCAAAGGCTCCTTCCAACTCTGTTATTCTATATTCTAGGAAAGTGACCAGGGTTGAATTGATCTGCCTTTTTCTCTCTTTCTGGGTTGCTGGCTTGACCAAAAGTGCCCTGAGCCAAGCGTTGTGTGTGTGTGTTGTGTGTGTTTTTTTTTTTACACAATCTCAAATGACTGGAGAAATTTTTGCAGCGGTCCTTTATGGATCTGTTGCTCGGCTAGGATTAGCAAAGGTCTTCGGGGCCAGAGATCTTTTCAGCAAACTTCAGGAATCCACTGGGAATACCCCTTGCAACAACTCTCCCCCCCTCCGCCCTCAGGAATCAGAAAAGATTTGGATCTTGGAGGGATTCCCCTCCAACACACACACACCAAGGTTTCCTGCTTTTGCAGGGGTGTGTTGGGGGGGGGGGGCAGGTGCCTGATTTCCTGGAGGAGACAGAGCAGGAGTTTTGCAGGGCTGATCAGGTTGTTGATCAGGAACGATCAGATTCTGATCAGCCTTTGTTCTCCTTTCAATCAGGGTATCTCTCCTTCTTCTTTCTCTCTTCCTTTCTCTCTTTCTCTTTCCCTCTCTTTCTTTCTCTCTCTGTCTCTTTCTTTCTCTTTTCCTCTCTCTTTCTTCTTCCTTTCTCTTCCTTTCTCTCTCTCTTTCTCTTTCCCTCTCTCTCTTTCTCTCTTTCTCTTTTCCTCTCTTTCTTCTTTCTCTTCCTTTATCTCTCTCTTTCTCTCTCTTTCTCTTTCTCTTTCCCTCTCTTTTTTTCTCTCTCTGTCTCTTTCTTTCTCTTTTCCTCTCTCTTTCTTCTTCTTTCTCTCTCTTTCTCTCTGCCTTTCTTTCTTTCCCTTTCCCTCTCTCTTCTTTCTCTCCTCCTTTCTCTTTCCCTCTCTCTTTGTCTTTCTTCTTTCTCTCTTTCTCTCTTCCTTTCCCTTTCTCTCTCTTTCTCTCTCTCTTTTCCTCCCTTTCTCTCTGTGTCTCTTTCTTTCTCTTTCCCTCTTTCTTCTTTCTCTCTTCCTTTCTCTTCCTTTCTTTTTTCTCTTTTTCTTCCTTTCTCTCTCTCTCTCTCCTCTCTCTTATGCTCTCTCCCTCTCCCCTCCTCATTAACCTGTTAGCCACCTCAGCCTGCAAGCAGGTGTTGTGCTCTCTCTGCAGTAAAAGTTAATGAAATGAGTATTTCGGGATGGGGTGGGTGGGAAGAGCAGCCTACTACACCCTCGGGCCCAGGGCTTATTAATGGTGACCCGCCATTAAGAGACGAAAGTGCTAACCTGGTCATATTTAGCATCTTCAAACAGCATCCCTGTGGCCTCTGCCGGCAATATCCACTCCTGCCTCCTTCGTCTCAGCTCTGGGCCAGCAGGAGCTGACACTGGGCTTTTCTTTACTACAATGGCTCTGTTGAGCTGGTCCAAAGGGGTCTCGGAGCTGCTGCTCCGGTCCCCTCCTTCCCTCCCTCCCTGCTGCTACCCTGATTTTTGCTCCGAGCTACTTTATTAATACCAAGACCCAGCGGAGGATTGTATTCTGGATCTCAGGGCAGGGAATTTTCTGTGCCGGGCAGTTCTAAGCCACCAAGTATTTCACTTTTATTTATATCCCAGCCTGTCCTGTGCTCCAATGTACGGAGAAGATGAAGGTGCCGAGAATTAACACCTTTTGGGAAAATTGCAAAGCTAACGCAGTCCTAAGTTGCGTTAACAGGGGGATTCAATCAAGATCAAGTGAGGTACTAATACCACTCTATAAAGCCTTAGTAAGGCCACACCTAGAGTACCGCATCCAGTTTTAGTCACCACACTATAAAAAAGATGTGGAGACTCTAGAAAGAGTCTCCTGAGAAGAGCAACTAGGATGATGAGGGGGCTGGAGGCTAAAACATAGGAAGAACGGTTGCAGGAACTGGGCCTGGCTAGTCTAGTGAAGAGAAGGACCAGGGGAGACAAGATAGCAGTCTTCCAATATTTGAGGGGCTGCCACAGAGAGGAAGGGGAGTCGAGCTATTTTCCAAAGCCCCCGAAGGCCACACAAGGAATAATAATGGATGGAAACTGACCAAGGAGAGATTCAACCTAAAAATAAGGAGGAACTTTCTGACAGAGAACAGAAGTTGCCCTTGGAAGTTATGGGAGCTTCATCGCTTGAGATATTCAAGAAGAGACTGGACTGCCATCTGTCAGGAATGGTGTAGGTAGGGTCTCCTGCTTGGGGTGGACTAGATGACTAAGGGAGCTTGGAGGTCTTCTAGTCAACCTAGAAATAAGGAGGAATTTTATGACAGTGAGAACCATCAGCCAACGGAACAAAGGTTCCCTTCAGAAGTTGTGGGAGCTTTCCAGAAGAGACTGGACTCCCATCTGTCAGAAATGGTGTAGGGTCTCCTGCTTGAGTGGGGTGGGGGGTTGGACTAGATGACCTACAAGGTCCTTTCCAACTCTGTTCATTGGTTTAATGCCACGGCGTTAAGGGGGCTCCTTCCGGCTACCTTGCTGGCAGGGGCGCAGCGCTGCGGCTTTTCAACAGCCAAGGCTCGGGGTTCGAGTCCTGGCACCCCCAGCTTCCTATTTGGCAACGCCCGATAGGGTGAGTTGCTCCTGTGCTCTAGGCAGGTGCTTCAAAAATCCCATATGCCAGAACAGTGGCTGTCTGCTTTCGAAGCAGAGCCGTTCCCTCTCTGACAAGCTCGCAGTCCATTTGGCTGCCTGCCCCACTTGATCCGTGGCCAGGTCTTACTGCAAATCTCCATATCCTGTTAGAAATCCTTAATCAGCTGGAGATGGATTTTGACGGCGGCCGGGGGGGGGGGACAGGAACCGAGGGGAAACCAAGCCCTCTACCTCCCGCTGAGTCCCCCCCCCTTAGTTATAACTTCAGTGGCAGAGAGAGTTAACGTTCCAGGGGAACAAATGGGGGGGAGTATTCCTTACGTAGGTATTGGGGCTGTTTGGGTTTTATGGTAAAAAAAGGCTGCGGGAAAAGCCATCGGAGATCTGCTGTTGCTTCTTCTGCCTTTAGCCAAAAGCAAACAAGACTTACAATCCAGAGGCTTAATTCGCACCATAAAAAAGAGTTTGAGACTCTAGAAAGAGTGAAGAGAAGAGCAACAAAGATGATTAGGGGACTGGAGGCTAAAACATACAATACAATACAATACAATAGCAGAGTTGGAAGGGACCTTGGAGGTCTTCTAGTCCAACCGCCTGCCTAGGCAGGAAACCCTATACCGTTTCAGACAGATGGCTATCCAACATCTTCTTAAAGACTTCCAGTGTTGGGGCATTCACAACTTCTGGAGGCAAATTCTGTTCCACTGATTGATTGTTCTAACTGTCAGGAAATTTCTCCTCAGTTCTAAGTTGCTTCTCTCCTTGGTTAGTTTCCACCCATTGCTTCTTGTTCTGTCCTCAGGTGCCTTGGAGAATAGCTTCTTCTGCCTTTAGCTAAAAGCAAACAAGACTTACAATCCAGAGGCTTAATTCGCACCATAAAAAAGAGTTTGAGACTCTAGAAAGAGAGCAGAGAAGAGCAACAAAGAGGATTAGGGGACTGGAGGCTAAAGAACGGTTGCAGGAACTGGGTATGTTAAGGTTAAGAGAAAGAAGGACTAGGGGAGACATGATAGCAGTGTTCCAATATCTCAGGGGTTGCCCCAAAGAAGAGGGAGTCAAGCTATTCTCCAAAGCACCTGAGGGGTAGAACAAGAAGCAATGGGTAGAAACTAATCAAGGAGAGAAGCAACTTAGAACTGAGGAGAAATTTCCTGACAGTGAGAACAATTAATCAGTGGAACAGAAGTTGTAGGTGCTCCATCTGGTTTTTAAGAATACTGCATGCAGTTTTGGTCACCACAGTATAAAAAAGAAGTTGAAACTCTAGGAAGAGTGCAGAGAAGAGCAACCAGGATGATGAGGGGACTGGAGACGAAAGCGTAGGAAGAACAGTTGCAGGAACTGGGCCTGGCTAGTCTAGTGAAGAGAAGGACCAGGGGAGACAGGAGAGCAGTCTTCCAGTCTGCCACAGAGAGGAGGGAGTCAAGCTATTTCCCAAAGCCCCCGAAGGCCAGACAAGGAACAATGGATGGAAACTAACCAAGGAGAGATTCAACCTAGAAATCAGGAGGAACTTTCTGACAGGGAGAGCAATCCACCCATGGAACAGAAGTTGCCTTCGGAAGTTGTGGGAGCTTCATCCCTGGAGGCTTTCAAGAAGAGACTGGACTGCCGTCTGTCAGAAATGATGTACGGTCTCCTGCTTGAGTGGGGGTGGGTGGGTTGGACTAGATGACCTCCAAGGCCCCTTCCAATTCTGTTCATCTGTTAAAGGAACTCCATAGGATACGGCTAGATTTTACTGCTTTGGAGAACTCCCAGAATCTCCCTCCACATGAGTGCAAAATCCCATTTCGGAGGAGCGGTTTTATCGAGGTGTTTCATCTTGACTTCGAATTGCTGGAGGCCATACGGCGTGTGTGGTATAAAGTCCATTGTTTTGGGGTTTTTTCCCCCTCCTCCCCGTTCGGAGCAACGCAAAAACACCAGTCCTTTTGCCCAGCCCCCCCCTTCCCCCCCCCCAGGATTACAGCCGGGTTTATTTTGATTTATTTATTTGTCAAACATATACGAGAGAACAGGTCTAAGTATAAAACCGTGGGCACGAACGAAGGAAATGAGTGCAAATAATTGGGGACGCTAGGACGGGGACAGAAAGTACGCTGGTGCGCTTATGCACGCCCCCTTTACGGACCTCTTAGGAATGGGGCGAGGTCAACAGTAGACAGTCTTAGGTTAAAGTTTTTGGGGGGATTGGGGATGTAACCACGGAGTCAGGTAGAGCATTCCAGGCGTTGACCCCTCTGTTGCCGAGGTCGTATTTTCTGCAATCGAGCTTGGAGCGGTTAGCCTTGAGTTTGTATCTGCCGTTTTGCCCGCGTGTTACGGCGGTTGAAGCTGAAGTAGTTCAGATTGGAAGCCGGGGGTTCAAATCAGGCCGTCCCAACAGCGTCTGGTTGTGGGGGGCCGTGGGAGGGGTGGGCAATCACCAAGCACCTCGATTTTCTCGGCCTCCCCTTGTGGAATGTTCCCCCGCGCGAGTCCCATTGGAGACCGCGTCGGAGGTGCCGTAGAGCAGAGGAAGAGGGTTAATGCCAAGGGGACATCCCTGGACGGGGCCTTCCAGCCTTCTCCCACAGCTCCCGTTTGCCACTGGGATGAGTAACGCTGATGGGTCTGAGCAGCTCCAGCCAGGCGACAGGGGGAAAGAATAACAAGCGCTTCCTGCCAGTTCCCAGCGAGGGGGCCGTTTGCTATTTAAGGAGAGACTGGCGGATTTAAGCTCCTCGCTGGGCTCTGTTGTCGCGGCCTCTCGGAACGTTAGGGGCAGGAATGTGGGGGGGGTAGATCCCTGGGGGAGGGTGGGGGGTGAGTGAATGGGCTGTGGGCAAGTTGGGGGCTGGGTTCAACTTGGCCTGAGAAGGCAGCAGGTCCAAAGGGGAAAAAAATAGGCAAGTGAGACTACTGCCAGTTTTGGTAGAAAGCCTCCTCCTCCTCACTCGGACGCAGGTGGGGTCTTGGGTGGGCATGAGTTTGGGCGGCTCTGGTTAAGATTCTCCGTCCGCATGTGTATCTACATTTGGTCCACACTGTTGGCACTGAAGCACGAGGAGGACGGACCCAGGAGACGACGGCAAGGAGACGAAGTGAGAAGCGGAAGCACGGGCCCAGACAGCGAAGGAGAGAGTAGGAAGCGAGAAGGAGAAAGACAGGAAGAAGAAGAGGAAGTTTGCGTAGGAGAGGAAGGAGGAAGTCTGGGCAACGGAGGAAGAGGATGGAGAGGAGAGCGGGAAGTGACGGAGAGGAAGAAGAGGAAGAGGATGGCGATCGGGAGGAAGGAGTGCGACGGAAGCGAGATGCGAGAGGACGAAGAAAGATAGGAAGACGTAAGGAGAATGACCGAGGAGGACCGGAGAAGGCACGCGTAAGCAGAAGAAGAAGAGGATGGAGCACAGGGGGCAGTGGTGGAAGGAGAAGAAGGAGACCGAAGAGAGTTGGCAGGAGAAGAGGAGCAGAAGACAGAACGAGGAAGGAGAAGGGTAAGTGCAGGAAGACGAGGACGACGAACGAAGAAGCGGAGGCGCGCAGGTGAGGCCGGAGGTAAGAAAGACACAGGAGACGGCGGAGCCGAACAGGCTGACGGAGAAGCAGAGGATGGACCTCCGCATCTGGCTGCACATTCGCCGCTTCCCTCCTCCTCTTCTCCCTTTTTTTCTTCCTTCTTCTTCTCCTCTATTACCTTCTCTTCTCCTCTTCATCCCTCCTCCTCTTCTTTCCTTTCCTCACCCCCACTCCCCTCATCTTCCTTTCTCCTTCTCCTTTCTTCTCTCTGGTCCTCCCTTCTTCCTCCTCCCTTTCCTCTTCCTCCATCACTTCTTTGTTTCTCTCTCCTCCTCCTCTTCCTCTCAACTTTTCTAATGGAAGGTTTGCATCATATCCCTGCTGTTGGCAGTCATTTCAAAAATGGACATTGTTGGTTAACTCTCTTGTGAAGGGCAGGCAGCTTTGATTTGGAAAGCGACAATCAGTGTTATATTCTCTCCATTGATTAGTTTCCATCCATTGCTTCTTGTTTTTGGAGAATAGGACAACCCTCTCTTCTTTGCAGGAGTCCCTCAAATACTGGAAGATGCTATCATGTCTCATCCCTCCCCCCAGTCCTTCTTTTCATTAGGGTAAAGGTTCCCCACATATGCGCTAGTCGTTCCCGACTCTAGGGGGCGGTGCTCATCTCCCTTTCAAAGCCGAAGAGCCAGGGCTGTCCGAAGAAGTCTCCGTGGTCATGTGGCCAGCATGACTCAATGCCGAAGGCGCACGGAACGCTGTTCCCTTCCCACCAAAGGTGGTCCCTACTTTTCTACTTGCATTTTTGATGTGCTTTCGAACTGCTAGGTTGGCAGAAGCTGAGACAAGTCACGGGAGCTCACTCCGTTATGCAGCGCTAGGGATTCGAACCGCCGAACTGCCGACCTTTCTGATCGACAAGCTCAGCGTCTTAACCCCTGAGCCACCACCTCCCTTTTCACTAGACTAGACATGCCCAATTCTTGCCTTCCTCCCTCTTCTCCCCACATGCCAAAAGTGACACAGGATAAGTTTGTGGGTGTGTTGATCTCATTTTGACACTTATGGCCAAGCACCCATAGAAGTCATTGCATATTGCTTTCAATTCCCATCAGCCAGCTTTGTCCTGGCCCGTATGTCCCTCCGCTGAGAGAAACGGCTCCCCTCCATGGAGTTGGTGACATCTTTGATTGCTGCTGCGCTGTTTAACAGTGGCTGTTTGCCTTCCTCCTCACCCCATAACTCAGCAGGTAGATCTGAAGGCCCATTTCACTGCTTCTTCACACCAGCTGCAGACATTGATTGATCTGGCCCTTTCCAGAGGCAGAGACTTTCTCTTCCTCTTTCTCTTTCTCTCTTCTCTTTCTCTCTCTCTCTCTCTGTCTGTCTCTCTCTATCTCTCTCTCTCTCCCTCCTCTCTCTCCCCCCCCAGACTCCCATCCTACAAGTGGCTTCTCCTTTTCACTCTCTCTCTCTGTCTGTCTCTCTCTCTCTCTCTCTGTGTGTGTCTGTATCACTCTGTCTCTGTCCCTCTGTCCCTCTCTCTCTCTCTCTCTCTGTATCACTCTGTCTCTGTCCCTCTCTCTCTCTCTCTCTGTATCATTCTGTCTCTGTCCCTCTCTCTGTATCTCTCTGTCTGTCTGTCTCTCTCTCTCTCTCCCCACCCCCACCCCGGACGCCCATCCTACAAGTGGCTTCTCCTTTTCACTCTCTCTCTCTGTCTGTCTCTCTGTCTGTCTCTCTGTGTGTCTGTATCACTCCGTCCCTCTGTCTGTCTCTCTCTGTGTGTCTGTCTCTCTGTCTCTGTCTCTCTCTGTCTCCCCACCCCACCCCGGACTTCCATCCTACAAGTGGCTTCTCCTTTTCACTTTATTTCTCTGTCTCCCTGTCTGTCTCTCTGTCTGTTTCTCTGTGTGTCTGTATCACTCTGTCTCTCTCTCTGTCTCTCTCTCTGTCTGTATTATTCTGTCTCTGTCCCTCTGTCTGTCTGTCTGTCTGTCTGTCTCTCTCTCTCTCTCTTCTCTTCCCCCCCCCCCCCCGGATTCCCATCCTATAAGTGGCTTTCTAGCTTCAACTGTCAAATGGGGGTGAAGTGAAGTGAGACCGCAGCCAGGTTTTAATCTTCATGAATAGCACCAATATCAATTTAATCTTCCCGGATATTTCAGCAAAAAATAATGTTTTAATAATGTAAGTGGACGGGGGTGGGATGGGGTGGGGAACAGCCCCCGCCAAGGAGGCCTGTGCATCGGCAGGGGACGGGACAAAAGTCGCTAAAGTGGTAGATTTATCTAAAGGGAGGCTTGTCTGGAAGTTTGACCCCAAGCTCCCATCATCTTCCGGTGACAGTTTGAGCTTCCATCTCTCCAGATTGGAAAGCGTCTCAAGCACCTTTCTGACTAATAGCTGTCCCGACAATCTTGTAAGGTAACTTAATAGATGATTGTTACCCAAACACCAAAGACAGAAGGACCAAACATGAAAGGAAGAAACCCCTTGAATGATGTCGTGGTAGGCACCAGATTTAATATGATGGTGAACCTAGGGCAACCCATGGCACTCAAAGTCGTCTCTGTGGGCACACGCACCCTTGCCAGCTGCTTTTCTGGTTTCTGGTGCAAACGTGTGTGACGGCCAGCTGGTCTTCGTGGGCGCAAGAGTGCCAGAAAATGGCCCGAAAACATCCCGAAAAATGTCCTGAAAACACACCCTGAAAAATGCCCCAAAAGTAGGCATGAGTGCACCAGCCAGCTGGTCTTCAAGTTCTTGTTTCTCTGGCGCTCGGTGCCGAAAAGATTCGCCATCGCTGATCTAGAATTTCTTTGAGATATAATTCAGGTCTTATTTCTGAGTAATCTAGTGGGTAATCTTCCTCCTTCTTCTTCCTCCTCTTCTTCATCTTCCTCTTCTTCTATTGTCTTCTTTCGCTTCTTTTTCTTCTTCCTCCTCTTCTTCTTCTCTCTTCCTCCTCCTCCTCCTTCCTCTTCCTCTTCTTCTATCGTCTTCTTCCCCTTCTTTTTCTTCCTCCGCTTCTTTTTCCTCTTCCTCCTCCTCTTTTTCTTCTATCTTCTTCCTCCTCCTTCTTCCTCTTCCTCTTCTTCCTCTTCCTCTTCTTCTATTGTCTTTTTCTTCTATCTTCTTCCTCCTTCCTCCTCCTCTTCTTCCTCTTCCTCTTCTTCTATTGTCTTCTTCCCCTTCTTCCTCTTCCTCCTCTTCTTTCTCTTCCTCTTCTCTTGTCTTCTTTCGCTTCTTTTTTCCTCCTCCTCTTCTATCTTCTTCCTTCTCCTTCTTCCTCTTCCTCCTCCTCCTTTCTTCCTCTATCATTCCTCCTCCTTTTCTTCTTCCTCTTCCTCCTCCTCTTCTTCTATCTTCTTCCTCCTTCCTCCTCCTCCTCCTCTACTTCCTCTTTCTCCTCTTCTTCTTCTCTCCTTCCTATTCCTTTTTTTCTTTCTCCTCCTCCTCTTCTTCCTCTTCCTCCTCCTCTTCTTCTATCGTTCCTCCTTCTCTTCTTCCTCTTCCTCCTCCTCTTCTTCCTCTTCCTCTTCTTCCTCCTCCTCTTCTTCCTCCTCCTCTTCTTCCTCTTCCTCTTCTTCTATCTTCTTTCCCTTCTTTTTCTTTCTCCTCTTCTTCTTCTCTCCTTCCTCCTCCTTTTCTTCTTTCTCCTCCTCCTCCTCTTCTTCCTCTTCTTCTATCTTCTTCCCCTTCTTTTTCTTCCTCCTCTTCTTCCTCTTCCTCCTCGTCTTCTTCTGTCTTCCTCCTCCACCTCTTCCTCTATCTTCTTGTTTTTTGAATTGTCCCTAGTTTGCAGTTTTTATTGGTTTATAATATAAAATACAAACGCAAACAGTAGGAAAAAGAAAGGAGGGAAAAGGGAAAAGAGAAGTGCAGAAGGGAGAAAGGGGGAAAAAAGGCATTGACCTCCGACTCCCTTCGGTGCAGTCAAATAAAACAATAACATCAAAACCCGACTTTTTAACTTTCACCTAAGAGCATAAGCAAGCCATTGCTATAACAACCAACCTACCTATAGTATAGCGTAGCCTTTATTGTCATTGTATATCATGTATACAACAAAACCTAAACGGTAAAAAAAAACACCAAAAATCCAAAGTTTCATTTTTTTCCCTCGCCCCAAGAATAAAGTCCAGAAATGGTTTCCACACAGAAACAAAAGAAGTTGTGTTTTTTTCTTCTTCTTCTTCGATCAACTCAAAGTGGGGGGGGGGGTTCCTGTCCTGTGTGAACGCAGATCCTGGGCTGTGTTCCTCCCACATTGGGGGGGGGGGAGGTTAGTTGGTCATGTGAACTCAGCCGTTGACTGAGCCTACACCCAGCAAGGAGGCAGCCTGTTCCAACGTGGGAGAGAAGCAGTGTCCACCGAGCCGCCACAGGGTAGCCCTCCACTGTTTGCCTGTATGGCCACGCGGCCACGGGCTTTGCCAGGGGGCCCGTCGGCGTGGCAAGTCGGGAGACCCCATTTCCCCCTGCCGGGAAAGCCAGCTCTCTCTCTTTTTCTGTATGGAAATGAAGAATTTAGGCTAATGGAGCTCAACCATCTCTAATTTTGCGATGGCAGGAGGATTTTGATTGAAAGTAATTAAGCAAGCTAGCTGTAAAATTAATTAAAGCAAAAGGGGGGAATTTTTTATTGGATTGGATAGCGATATAGCGGCTGTCAAATGGGGGACGGATGGGGGTGACCTGGATTCGTTGCCCTCCCTCCCTCCCGCTCGGGACGTTTATGTCACTGTAATCTCCTTACAGCGGCTGGTGCGCATTTGTTTGAAATAATCAAGGAAATATGGTCAGAAATTGTCAGCTTTCAGATCTAATTTACCTGACAGCCTTGTGTAGGACAGAATGGCTCTCCCTCCCTCCCTCTATGTGTGTGTGTGTGTGTGTGTGAGGGAGCCAGCAATGAACGCTCACAGTGGCGGGATTGAAAATTGTTTACTACCGGTTCTGTGGGCGTGACATGGCTTGGTGGTCGTGGCAGGGGAAGGATACTGCAAAATCTCCATTCCTGTCCCATCCCAGGGCAAGGATACTGCAAATCCCCATTTTCACCTCACTCCAGGGGAAGGATACTGCAAAATCCCCATTCCCTCCCCACCCCAGGGAAAGGGCACTGTAAAATCTCCATTCCCTCCCCACTCCAGGGAAAGGATACTGTAAAATCTCGATTCCCTCCCCATTCCCTCCCCACTCCCTCCCCACTCCGGGGGAACGATATTGCAAAATCTCCATCCTGTCCCACCCCACTCCAGGGCAAGGATACTGAAAATCCCCATTTCCACCTCACTCCAGGGGAAGGATACTGCAAAATCTCCATTCCCTCCGCACTCCAGGAGAAGGACACTTTAAAATCCCCATTTCCACCTCACTCCAGGGGAAGGATACTGCAAAATCTCCATTCCCTCCCCACTCCAGGGGAAGGATACTGCGAAATCTCCCTTTCCTCCCCACTCCAGGGGAAGGATACTGCAAAATCTCCATTCCCACCCCACTCCAGGGGAAGGATACTGCAAAATCTCCATTCCCTCCCCACTCCAGGGGAAGGACACTGTAAAATCTCCATTCCCTCTCCACTCCAGGGGAAGGACACTGCAAATCTCCACTCCTGGGGAAAGATACTGCAAAATCTCCATTCCCTCCCAATCAGCTGGGACTCGGGAGGCAGAGAATAGATGGGGGCGTGGCCAGCCAGAGGTGGTATTTACCGGTTCCCCGAACTACTCAAAATTTCCTCTACCGCTTCTCCAGAACTGGTCAGAACATGCTGTATACCACTTCTGAGCTCACGCTCGTGAATCGGTGCTCCGCCTACAATGGCAGAGGACACACCCCTCCAAGGAGAGGGAGAAAAAAAAAGCAAAGGATTTGTCTTGTTTTCAGGATCTGGCCTGTTTGTCCCCCTTCTCTCTTGCCGCCGTCACCTTCCCTCCTTTCCATCGTCCCGCTTGGCCCGTCTCCTCCTCATCCCTGTGCCATAACCGGCTTTAGAGCTTAAGGAATATAGGATTAAGGGAGGTGGCTATAATTCTATATTCCAGATGGTTGACAACAGCTAAATCCACAAGCACAAAATACCTCCGTTTTAAAAATACTCCCAAATTAGTTCCTTTTTTTTTCCTTTTCGTTCCAAGCTCTTTGTAGAAAAAAAAAAAGCTCCTCAGACTTGTTCTGATCTGGGCTTCCCCGAAGCCAAGTCCTCGTCCCGATAAACCCCTTTAATTTAATGTGCAGTGAATTCCTCTCCCGCCAAGTCTTTCCTCTCCCGAAGTCTTTCAAGGTAGTTCACAATGACCGATGTTTCTCAGGCTTGGAGAGTGGCCAGGCCGATATCTTTCAGCCGCCGCAATCCTTGGCAAGAATGCAGGAATGAACGAATGGCCTCCTGCAAACTCCACTCCCCTTTCGCTTAATTGACTGTGAATTCTGCTCATTCACATCCAGCAAAGTCTTTCAAGGGAGGATTTACGGTCACAGACCTTCTCTGGCTTGGAGAGCTGCCAGGTCCGATATCTGCCAAACTTGGCAAGGAGTCTCGGAGAGTCACGAACCCATTAAGTGAACTAATTGTCTTCTGCAAGCTCCACTCCCCTTTCACTCCTCTTTTATTCCCTTTGAGAGGGGCCATTCACCGTCCACCTGTAGCCTTCCTCCCAAGTGGACCCCTGTTCCTTAGCTGTTCCCTTCGTCTGGCAACTCTGCGCATGCGCACACTGGGAACAGGCTCCATCTGTTTGTCTGCCTCTGAAGGTAGCTGATAACTGGCATACGGCCCTGGTCCCCTTTCTGCCTCCGACAGACCCCTCATCAGAGCCTTCCCCAGATTCCAGGACTGGCCCATCTTCCTCCCCAACCTCCTCACTGTCCGAATCTGCTCCTCTGGCAGGCCACAACAGGTCTCTCCACCCAGGATCTTTGGTGTCTCCCTTAGCCTGCTTCCCTAGAATCCCTCTTCCCAATTTATCTTGGAAGGAGATCCCCGGAGCTTCCCCGACCAAGGGCAGGATCTGGTTGATGTAGCCAAGTTTCTCTTAGGTATATCTAACCGTTCTGGGGAGACGAGGGGGAAATCCAGAAACGTTCTTTGATCAGATTTGCATTGTAAAGCCAGATGTTGAGCGAGCAGAGGCTAATTTGAGTCACTGACACATTGCCTGTGATTGATTCGTGTCCTTTTATTTGTGTGTTTTTTTTAAAAAGGGATGAGTTGGCCTAATTCTTTGACTTCTTGGGTTAACCATTTCGAGGTACAAAACCCAACTTATTCTTTGTTGCTTCGTGGATGGTTTGCGTATCCTGCGCTCAGAGATTCTCAAAACAGATGCTTCTTACCTAGTTGAGTTGATGCCCGTGTAGATTTCTTTCTTTTTTTTTAAGTATCTATTATTTGCTTTGGCTTCTTACACACACACACACACACACACACACACACACACACACTGATGTGGTGATGGGTCTTTCTGCCATTTTTTTTAATGGGCTTGGACTGCATAGCAGGGCTTGGAAGGAACCACACTCTTGGCTAAAGGAGACGCTGTTGTGGGTTTCTATTTTCGATCACCCATCCTTGACCGCTCAAGGAAGAGATGGAAGTTGAAGGGGGAGCCCATCACCAGAGGACCTGCTGGGGTGAGAGTTGCTGTGGTCAACCATTGGCCAGGATGACTGTTGATCCAAGATCTTGGGTGATGAATGCCCAACTTCAAGGCAAGTGTGGACAAGTTACTGCTTTATATATTCTCTCTTTCTTTCTCTCTCTCTCTCTCTCTCTCTCTCTCTCTCTCTCTCTCTCTCTCTCCCTCTCTGTGTGTGTCTCTTTTTCTTTCTTTCTCTTTCTCTCTTTCTCTCTTTCTCTCTTTCTCTCTTTCTCCCTCCCTGTGTGTCTCTATTTCTTTCTTTCTTACTTTTTCCCTTTCTCTCCCTCCCTCTCTCTCCCCCCTCCCCCCTTTCTGCGTGTGTGTCTCTTTCTTTCTTTCTTTCTTTTTCTCTCTCCCTCTTTCCCCCATCTCCCTCCCACTGTGTATCTCTTTCTTTCCTTTTTCCCTTTCTCCCTCTCCTTCTCTCGCTCTGTGTGTCTCTTTCTTCTCTTTCTCCCTCTCTCCCTCTCTCTCTGTCTGTCTCTTTCTTTCTTTCCTTCTCTTTCTCCCTCTCTCCCTCTCTCACTCTCTGTGTCTCTTTACTTCTCTTTCTCCCTCCCTCCCTCTCAGTCTCTCTCTCTCTCTCTCTCTCTCTCTCTTCCTCCCTCTCTCTACCTCTTCCAATTTCTTCCCTCCCTCTCTTCCCCCCCCCTCTCTCTCCAAGGCCAAAACAAGGCAAGGATGAAAACTAATGAGGCAGACCAGAGGTGGTAGCCTCTGTAGATGAGAACATGGGTGGAAAATGAGGTTCTCTTGATGTTCTCCCATCAATGATCAGGAGTGTTTATATGCATAAGGAAAGAAGAAGGAAGCGTGTCAGATAATCAATTGTTTGACTAGCGTAGTCCGGGGGCTGCTGCTTTAACATACTGGGACTTTGGCAGGTACAAAGGAATGCTTTAGGACTGGGCCTGGATGAACAGATCGTGGTCCGCCTGTAAGTGTAAGAAAGATAAGCTACAGGGCTTTCCAGCCTGCTGTGAGTCGAACATTCAGGCTACGTTGCCTCTGCTCCCACCCAGGGGTGGGTTCCTGCGAGTTCTAACCTCTTCTATAGAAGAGGTTCCACAAATCTACCATGTCATTTAGAACCAGTTCCAGCTCCCTCCCTCCGCCCGTCTGCGCATCATCAAGATGAAGAGCGAGAGGAGGAATTCTGGGAGTTGAAGTCCACAAGTCTTAAAGCTGTCAAGTTTGAACACCCCTGGGTTTTTTTTTTCTAAAGGGTTAGGGACACAAGGGTCTTGTAACTTCACAGCTTTAAGACTTGCACATTTCAATGCCAGAGTTCCTGAGCCAACATGACTGGAGGAGGAATTCTGGGAGTTGAAGTCCACAAGTCTTAAAGCTGTCAAGTTTGAACACTGCTGGGTTTTTTTTCTAAAGGGTTAGGGGTGCAAGGGTCTTGTAACTTGACAGCTTTAAGACTTGCACACTTCAATGCCAGAGTTCCTGAGCCAACATGACTGGAGGAGGAATTCTGGGAGTTGAAGTCCACAAGTCTTAAAGCTGTCAAGTTTGAACAGCCCTGGGGTTTTTTTTTCTAAAGGGTTAGGGGTGCGAGGGTCTTGTAACTTCACAGCTTTAAGACTTGCACACTTCAATGCCAGAGTTCCTGAGCCAACATGATTGGAGGAGGAATTCTGGGAGTTGAAGTCCACAAGTCTTAAAGCTGTCAAGTTCGAACACCCCTGGTTTTTTTTTTCTAAAGGGTTAGGGGTGCAAGGGTCTTGTAATTTGACAGCTTTAAGACTTGCGTGCTTCAAATGCCAAGAGTTCCTATGCCAACTTTTTGGTTGCTAAGCAAGAACATTGTTAAGTGAGTTGGCCACGCCCACCCGGTCACATGGTCACAAGCCACTCCCACCCTGTTACATAGCCAGCAAGCCACTCCCACAAAGCAGGCCACAGTCGGGGCAGAACGGACAGTTTTATTAGAAATGTGTTTATTCTGTCCCCGCTTCTCCGCAAACTCCCAATATTGGGATATTTCAACGTTCAAAGTAGCGTTTTATGGTCCATATTCGCCTATCCTCTCCAATGCCTTTCCTCGGTGCCCTATAAACCCAGCAGTCTAGATAAGACTACAATCTATGATTTAATTAATTCCAAACACACACCCACACATGCACACACAAAACGCCATCTCCCCCCCCTTCCGTTTCCCAGGCTATCTTTGTTAGGAGGGGCTCGCTGACCCGACTTGCTTCTTTGGGAGTGAACTCCGGCTTAAAATAGGAGATTTTGCCCATCACCATGTTCCTTCTCTTCAACAAGTGATGCTTCTTTCAATAAATCCCCGTTGATCATTGCCTGGGCCAGGGGTCAGCAACCTTAAGCACCTTAAGCACTTCAAAGATCCACAAAAGTCCTAACCGGAAGGGCCCCCGCTACCGTTCAGTTTCCCCCACCATCGCCTCCCTGCCTGTTTGGCCCCGTCAGATAAACAAACCACGGCTTGGTGCTAAACCACCATCTGGATGATGACTTCCTCCTCTGTGGCTGATTCGCTAATCCTCTTGCAGCAAGTTTGGGTTTTGTTGCAAGAATCCTGTTTGCCCGAAAATAAAACCTACCCGGATAATAAGCCCAATCGGGCTTTTGAGCACATGCGCTAAAATAAGCCCTCCCCCCCAAAATAAGCCCTCCTCGAAAATATTGCAACACAGCAGCAGCCATAAGTTGACCACGCTCGCCGCCTCCTGCACCTCAAAAATAATAAGACCTCCCCGAAAATAAGGCCAAGCACTTATTTCCAGGGGGGGGGATCAAAAGAGAATAAGACCCTGCCTTATTTTGGGGGAAACATGGGTAAGAAATTCACTATATCGTTCCAGAAAGAACTATTTATTGTTAGTTAGTTGTGTCCTTTGGAAATGGTTGATCTAAGTTTGTTTGTTTTAAGACTCTGCTCACTTAATCTCCTGTTTGCATTCCCATGTCACCCCAGTTTTTTTTGTCCCCAGTCTCTTAGCACAACATAGGAACTGCCTGTGAAAGTGCAGCACTCCTACAATGCCTAAGCTCCCCACCCAACATTGGGTATTGCACTTTGGCTTGGAAGAAAATTAGGAAGCGCCAGGTTGGCAAAAACCGAACTTCTACATTCTACATTTACTATCTCTCGGCTTCTTGTGCATCTTTCTCTTTCTTGATCATCATTATCGGTGGTGGGATTCAAAAAAATTTACTACCTGTGCTGTGGACATGGCTTGGCAGGCTTGGCATGGTTTGGTGGGCATGGCAGGGGAATCGTACTGTAAAATCTCCATTCCCTCCCCACTCTAGGGGAAGGATACTGTAAAATCTCCATTCCCTCCCCACTCTAGGGGAAGGATACTGTAAAATCTCCATTCCCTCCCCACTCTAGGGGAAGGATACTGCAAAATCCCCATTCCCTCCCAACTCTAGGGGAAGGATACTGTAAAATCTCCATTCCCTCCCCACTCTAGGGGAAGGATACTGTAAAATCTCCATTCCCTCCCCACTCTAGGGGAAGGATACTGCAAAATCTCCATTCCCTCCCCACTCTAGGGGAAGGATACTGTAAAATCTCCATTCCCTCCCCACTCTAGGGGAAGGATACTGCAAAATCTCCATTCCCTCCCCACTCTAGGGGAAGGATACTGCAAAATCTCCATTCCCTCCCCACTCTAGGGGAAGGATACTGCAAAATCTCCATTCCCTCCCCACTCTAGGGGAAGGATACTGCAAAATCTCCATTCCCTCCCCACTCTAGGGGAAGGATACTGCAAAATCCCCATTCCCTCCCCACTCTAGGGGAAGGATACTGTAAAATCTCCATTCCCTCCCCACTCTAGGGGAAGGATACTGTAAAATCTCCATTCCCTCCCCACTCTAGGGGAAGGATACAGCAAAATCCCCATTCCCTCCCAACTCTAGGGGAAGGATACTGTAAAATCTCCATTCCCTCCCCACTCTAGGGGAAGGATACTGTAAAATCTCCATTCCCTCCCCACTCTAGGGGAAGGATACTGTCAAAATCCCCATTCCCTCCCCACTCTAGGGGAAGGATACTGTAAAATCTCCATTCCCTCCCCACTCTAGGGGAAGGATACTGCAAAATCTCCATTCCCTCCCCACTCTAGGGGAAGGATACTGTAAAATCTCCATTCCCTCCCCACTCTAGGGGAAGGATACTGTAAAATCTCCATTCCCTCCCCACTCTAGGGGAAGGATACTGTAAAATCTCCATTCCCTCCCCACTCTAGGGGAAGGATACTGCAAAATCCCCATTCCCTCCCAACTCTAGGGGAAGGATACTGTAAAATCTCCATTCCCTCCCCACTCTAGGGGAAGGATACTGTAAAATCTCCATTCCCTCCCCACTCTAGGGGAAGGATACTGTAAAATCTCCATTCCCTCCCCACTCCAGGGAAGGATACTGCAAAATCCCCATTCCCTCCCCACTCTAGGGGAAGGATACTGTAAAATCTCCATTCCCTCCCCACTCTAGGGGAAGGATACTGTAAAATCTCCATTCCCTCCCCACTCTAGGGGAAGGATACTGTAAAATCTCCATTCCCTCCCCACTCCAGGGAAGGATACTGCAAAATCCCCATTCCCTCCCCACTCCAGGGGAAGGATACTGCAAAATCCCCATTCCCTCCCCACTCCAGGGGAAGGATACTGCAAAATCCCCATTCCCTCCCCACTCCAAGGGAAGGATGCTGCAAAATCCCCATTCCCTCCCCACTCCAGGGGAAGGATACTGCAAAATCTCCATTCCCTCCCCCACTCCAGGGGAAGGATCCTGCAAAATCCCCATTCCCTCCCCACTCCAGGGGAAGGATCCTGCAAAACCTACATTCCCTCCCCACTCCAGGGGAAGGATACTACAAAATCCCCATTCCCTCCCCACTCCAGGGGAAGGATACTGCAAAATCCCCATTCCCTCCCGATCAGCTGGGACTCGGGAGACGGAGAATAGATGGGGCGGGGCCCGTCAGAGGTGGTATTTGCCAGTTCTCCGAACTACTCAGATTTTCCCCTACCGGTTCTCCAGAACTGGTCAGAACCTGCTGAATCCCACCTCCGATCATTATAGTTACTACGGTAGATGGCACCTTCCTGTCTCCTGTACTGATATGAAAACTTGAAATGAATAGGAGGGAAGGAGGAACAGCATAGAAGGGGGGAAAGGGAAGCATTGTTCAGGAAAAATCCGGGCACGTGAGAAAGAAAAAAAACCCCAACTTTTGCCAGGCGACAATATGCCCGCAGCGAGAACATGCCAGGGATGGAAGAGAGCCATTCTCCCATCAAATGCGTTTCCTTCTTTTATCTGCTTGCCTGCCCGTCCCCTCCCCCCCAAACACACACACACCCTCTTTGCTTTAACTGTCGTTAAAATAACAAGTTCCTGTTCCAGTCTAAACATTCCCACATTGTAGAAAGGGTTATGTTACACCAGAGTCACCGTTGGGGCCCAGTGTTTGCAAAGAAACCACTGCCGCCCGTTTCCCCCACCGCCACCCCCCCACCCCCTCGCCTGACAAAGTGACTTATTAAAGTTTAAACAGTAATTAACAGAACAATAAAAATAAAGGGATGTTTGGGGAGTCGTAGAACACACAGGGTTTTTTGGCAATCCCAGCAAAAAAAAAAAACCTTGTTGTTGTTGTTGTTGTTGTTTTTCCCCGGTGCCCTGAGCTGGCAGGGAAAAAAAAATAAGGGGGGGCTGCAAAGCCAGAGGGGGAGACTGTCAAAGAAAAGCTGGCAGGGCAGGAGGGGGAAGAGGGAAGCCGGCTGGGATGCAATTCTTCGCCTGGGGTGAAATGCTTAGGATTGGAGCTCTACATAGAGCAGGGGTCAGCAACCTGCAGCTCCGGAGCCGCTTGTGGCTCTTTCATCCCTCTTCTACGGCTCCCTGTCGCCGATCGGCTCCACAGTTGATAGGGCTTTCAGTTGGGACAGATAGAAGGAAAAGGACGCCGTGCTAGGAGGAGACTCTATGGTAGGGAGGAACCGGACTTCCGATCAACTCCAGAATTGGAACGAGGGGCTTTCAGTGAAGAGATTTGTGGCTCTTTGAGTGTTTAAGATTGCCGATCCCTGGCATAGAGACACAGGCTGCCAGCCTATGTACCGTCCTGGGGAGGGAAAGTGTTAGCCAGGGCAAAGAAGAAGGGAGGACAGAAGTATATCACACATAGGAAAGCCAAACAAAGTAACAGAATAACAGAGTTGGAAGGGACTTTGGAGGTCTTCTAGTCCAACCCCCTCAAGCAGGAGACCCTATACTATTCCAGACCAGTAGCTGTCCGGTCTCTTCTTGAAAACCTCCAGTGATGGAAGCACCCACAACTTCTGGAAGGAACTTCTGTTCCACTGGTTAATTGTCCTCCCTGTTAGGAATTTTCTCCTTAGATCCAAGTTGCTTCTCTCCTTGATTAGTTTCCACCCGTTGCTTCTTCTTCTATCTTGCGGTGCTTTGGAGAATAGGTTGACTCCCTCTTCTTTGGGGCAGCCCCTGAGATACTGGAAGACTGCTATCATTCTACCCCAGCCCTTCTTTTCATGAAAGTACCCTGTTCCCCCGAAAACAAGACCTCCCCAGATAATAAGCCCAATCGGGCTTTTGAGTGCATGCGCTAAAATCTAAGCCCTCACCCAAAAATATTTAAATGCATGCACAGCTGCTCCTCACCATTTCCGGGGGGGAGCGGGAAAACATGTCCCACATGCACCTGCCATCCATGCGGAACGGTCTTGTGGAGGTCGCTCCCGCACACTCTAGCTACCAGCGCCCCTTCTCTTAGTGGCGGCCGCAAAAAGAGTCGGCCAGAAACAGAGACAGAACGTCCGGCCCTCTCTGGATCAGCTGATCCACGGACTGAGGTTAAGCCGCCTCCTGCACCTCAAAAATAATAAGACCTCCCCAAAAATAAGGCCAAGTGCTTATTTCGGAGGTCAAAAGAAAATCAGACCCTGTCTTATTTTCGGGGAAACACAGTGGTAAAACGGCAAGGATTCAGGAGCAAAACTGAAATTTTCCACTGGGTTCGTGCTCCGATGCGTGTGATCGACCTTCTCTTACGGTTCCCATCTTTTGCGAATTCCAGTTTGCTCAGTGTATCATTTTCCCTCTCCGGACTTTTGGACCATTTCCAAGTCAGTAAGAAGAGAGCAGGGAGTCCTCAACATACAACCACAATTGAAGCCAACATTTATGTCGGTAAGCAAGACATGTGTTAAGTGCATTTTGTCCCGTTTTACGGCGTCTCTTGCCACACTCGTTAAGTGAATTACTGCAGGGTTTTTTTTTAGTTTTTATTTTGTTTTAATACAAATAATCCATCTTCCATTAAACAGTGTGTCATCTGGGTACAAATACTTGGTGTGATAACTTGGGACGCGTCGTCTCGCCGCGACATCAGCCCCTCCCCCCCGTTGTTAAGTTAGTAACATGGCCGTTAAGTGAATTGGGCTCCCCCATCTTGGCATAAGGTCGCAAAAGGGAGGATTGCCTGACCCCTGGGATTCTGCGACCGTCATAAATATGACTCCCTTGCCAAGATTCTGCATTTTGATCACTTGACCACGGGGACGCTCGTGGTCGTAAGGGTGAAAAACAGTCATAAGTCCCTTTCTTTCAATACCGTGGTAACTTTGAACGGACGCTAAATGAACTGTTGTAAGCCGGGGAGCTGCCCGTATATCTTCACCTGTTTCTATATTAAATTTCTACACCATCCGTCTCACCTAAGTGATTTGATTTGCACTTTACGCTCTACTAGGAGATGTGAGTTTGTGATATTTGTCTTTGTAGTTTTCAGATGAAGGAAGCCCCCAATATCCCTTTTGCCCCATGCAGATATTGCCCCACATCCTAGCCCTTCCTTTGCCTCCAGTTATCTCCCTTTGATGTTTTCCCCACTGTGAAAAGCATCTCTTACCATCCCCATGATATTTTATGTCATGGCACGCTACACCTATGATTTATATCAGGATTCCAGCTTCGGATTGAATGAGTTGAACGCTAGCCCTTCCGGAGAGACATGGTCTGGCTGTAGAAATTATCTGGGGTTCTGGGGTTGAGCTTTGGGTCCTCTTGTCCCACTCGCCCACCGAGATGCTTTGTGAAGCATCGGACTCGTCCGTGGCACGTAGCTATGACTCTGCATTGATAGCGGAAATATCTTAAGGCGAAAGATAAGTTGAAGAAGGATCGGACGGGAATGGACCATCCCAACTGTGGTTCCGCTTTAATGCCAATCTTATTGCAGATCTGACTGCAATAAGGCATTGCCGAAATGGTGCTCCTAATAAATGACTGGTTTTCTTTCTACACTTGGCTCGAGACTCATGAATCCATTAAAGGCATCTTTCGGAAACCTGACGATTGAGTTTTGGCGCCGTGGTGGTTAGAATGCGGTATTGCAGGCTAATTCTGCCCACTGCCAGCAGTTTGATCCTAACCGGCTCAAGGTCGGTTCAGCCTTCCGTCCTTCCGACGATTGTTGGGAGCCATAGGCTGACTCTGTAAACCGCTTAGAGAGGGGTAGTAGTATATAAGTCAAAGTGCTCTTGCTATCGCATGTATTGTGTAGAGTCTGTGGGAGCCCCATGTCCTACACCCAGGGTTGGGTTGGTTTAGCTCTGCCATAAAGACAGGAAGCCGAATCAGTGGATTTCTGCTCTAGCTCTCCTCCGGTAACCTTTTCTGCCATCTTGGTTTTGCTCCTTGAGGAGCGGAGATAAAAGTTATGATAACAGGGAACTGGGAAATCTCAGAGGTTTTTTTTTTGCAAGAATGATTTAGGACAGATTTCACAGCCAAAATAGCAGAGGAAAAAGTTGGAGATCCTTAGCCTGGATATAGGAAATCTGGGGATTTAACCCAACTTGGAGAATCTAGTTTATGGGGTGGAAGCAGGTAAAATCCTGTTGGAGCAGGCAAATCTTTTCTGTTACATTTAACTCTTCTATCCCTTCCTTCCTTCCTTCCTTCCTTCCTTCCTTCCTTCCTTCCTTCCTCTTCTTTCTCTTCTTTCTCTTTCTTTCTCTCACATTTTCTTTCTCTACCTTTTCGTTCTTTCTGTCTCTTTCTCCGCCTTTCTCTCTCTCCCTCATACACACACACAGAGAGACGCAGCGGTTACAAAACAAGGAGTCCTCGACTTGCAACTACAATTGAGTCCAAAATTATCTGTCGCTGAGTAAGAATTTGTTAAATGGGATTTGTCCCGTTTTACAAGCTTTTATGCCACAATGGTTACTGCACTCACACAGTTGTTAAGTGAATCTGGCTAGCCTATCGACTTGACTCGTCGGAAGGTCGCACAAAGAGATGCCACGACCCCAAGACACTGCAACCCATCATACCAATGAGTCAGTTGCCCATCACTTGGGTTTTGATTGCTGGAGCACGGCGACGGTCACCAGTGTGTTAAGCTGGTCCGAAGTCATCTTTTCCAATGCTGTGGTAACTTTGAACGGTCGCTCAGCAGATTGTAGTAAGTCGAGGACTACCTGTATCATCGAAAGCCGCCGTGGACCATTCTGTTGGATGTAAAAAAAAGACCTTCTCCTTCTGCAATTTTTAATCTCGGGGGAAATTTTTTGGCCCATTTCTAGACGGGGCATCTAGGCTGCCTTGCGAGGTCCTGAGCCCGGCCTTGCTCTGAAAAATAACTTTCGGATTTTCCGGCTGCCAGGCAGCTCTGGATGGCTTTCCCTGGGCCGAACTGCAGACCTCAGCAAGATGTCCTCCTCCTCCCCACCCACCTCCCCAACCATCCGCCGCGGACCATCCGCATCCCCCGAGCGAAGGGACAGATGGCATCTGTGGCCCGAGCAGCAGTGGGAATGCCCTCTGCTTTTCAATCAGGGCTTGTCCCTTCGCAGCCCCCTCGGGCGGCCAATCTCTCTGCAAAAAATATATGGATATTGACTGTTTCTCTCTCTCGAATTCACCCGGGGAGTGGGGGTGGCTTATGAAGCTACCCCAGCAGAAAGAACTTGGCTCCCTTCTCTCCTCATCCATGCCCATCGCCGGGGTCTGCTTTCTCCCCCCCCCACCCCACCATTTCGCCTTCCCTCCTCGTGGCCTGAGGAAGGGGTCACTTTGGACATAGAGCTTTGCTCAAGGATAGAGCACCCCCCCCCTGCCCTCTCTCCCCTCCCCGGACAAAGGCAAGGAAGCAGAGTATTTAAACAAAAATTGCTGAGGTTTTATTTTCCCGTACTGCACGTTTCCCTAAATTGCCTTTGACTGCGTGCATCTCTAATGAAAGTTTATGCCCTTGTTAGAAGGACAACCAGGTCCGCTCCAGTTAGGGTTGGGTCTGTCTTACTGCCAGCTGCCCTCCCCACCACCCACCAACCCGGCGTGCATGTGTGCATACACACACACACACACACACACACACGCAGAGACATTTGGAGACATGCATGCTTTCTCCCTAGCGAATAAGTAGGGGCTATTATAAAAAGTGAGGGGGGGGGGAGAGAAAAATTCCATATTTATGTAAGTTGCTTTAAAAGGTTTTATCATGTCATAAAGGGGTGGGTTGAGGGGAAGGGGGGGGAAGTACTCTTAGAAATTGATCCTGTACCGCTAGTCCATCGGGCAGAAGGACGTTAGGATGCTAATGGCCATTTTGCTCCGGGGTGGCTTATTAAAAAATTTATACATAAATGCTTAAAATTGCATACATTATTTTTAAAAAATCATAGTAAGCAATTTGCAAATGGCCCTTTCCTCTTTTTTTTCCTCCCCCCCTCCCCTTCCTCTCTTTCCCTAATTTTCCCTACCTTTTTTTTACCTTCCCTGGATTTTTATTTTGTCTGGACTGAGCCAGCTTTCCTCCCCTCACCCTGCTTTTAAGACTTTCCCCCACTTCTCCTTAACCCTCTTGGTCCGAAATGAGTGATGTTGGGACAAAAATAAAAAAATGCAAAGCCGAAGTTGGGATGGATGGATGGAAGGTAAGGAAGGAATGAAGGAAGGGAAGGAAGGAAAGAAGAAGGGAAGGAAGGGAAGAAGGAAGGAAAGGGAAGAAGGAAGGAAAGAAGAAGGGAAGGAAGGGAAGAAGGAAGGGAAGAAGAAAGGAAGGAAGAGAAGAAAGAAGGGAAGGAAGGGAAGGAAAGAAGAAAGGGAAGGAAGGAGAAGGAAGGGAAGGAAGGAAGGAAAGAAGAAAGAATGGGAAGGAAGGAAAAGGAAGGGAAGGAAGGGAAGAAGGAAGGAAAGGGAAGAAGGAACGAAAGAAGAAGGGAAGGAAGGGAAGAAGGAAGGAAAGAAGAAGTGAAGGAAGAGAAGAAAGAAGGGAAAGAAGGGAAGGAAAGAAGAAAGGGAAGGAAGGAAAAGGAAGGGAAGGAAGGGAAGAAGGTAGGAAAGGGAAGAAGGAAGGAAAGAAGAAGGGAAAGAAGGGAAGAAAGGAAGGAAGGAAGGAAGAAAAGGAGGAAAGGAAGGAAGAAAAGGAAGGGAAGGAAGGAACGAGGCGGGGGGCGAAAGGCAGAAGTTCCTGTGTTTGCGCCGAGGGTCTCTCTCTCCCCCCCCCCCATGTGGAATGTCACCCACTCATCCCGGCGACTGTAGTGGGGAGGTTTATGATGGTTTCCCATTGATTTGTTTCCTCCACGCAGCTGCCGACCTCTATTGAGGGACAAACATAATCAGCGCTGACGCAAATTAGATGGTTATTCGTTTTGAAAATTGACAGAAAAACAATAAAAAAGATGAAATGCTCCCAAATCAATAGATATAATGAAATTCAAATAATCCGAGAGATGAGGTCTCCATGGCAACTGATAATGTGGAAAAGAAAACAATTTAATAAAGGACAGACACACTTTGAAAACAGATTGGGCCAAGGGAAGGTGGGGGAGGAGAGGGGGGGCGAGAGAGAGAGAGAGAGAGGGAGGGAGGGAGGGAGGGAGAGCCGGGGCGGAGTGTGGGGGGGACGCAGGCAGAGGGAGGCAGGGAGGGAGGGAGGGGGCAGCGGGTGGCAGCCCTCGCGTGGGGTTGGGGGGGGGCGAGAGAAATGGCGTGCCCCGCTCACCCGTTTCTCCGGTTGGTTAGCAGTGCTGTAGTGAAGGATCTCTGTCCACCCCAAGGACGCCGGGCATAATTAAGAGAGCCTTTCAGTCCAGAAAGTGCAGATTCAGGTTTTAATACACAAAATTATTTCAGGAGCACTGAATCGGAAAGTCGTTTGTTATGACCTTCCTCAGAGGCCTGGAGCAGGGCATGTTGGAGGCGCGGTGGCTGGGCCTGCTGAGTTATGGCATATTTGTGTTTTTATAGTGCGGAGGGGAGGGGGAGGTGGGGGGAGAAGGTTAAACAGTATTTACAGCTCAGTTGTTTTCAGAAAGGAAAGAGAAATAGAGTTCACCAGAAGAGGAGAGAGAGAGAAAGACACAGAGAGAGAGAGAGAGAGAAAGACAGAGAGAGAGAGAGAGAGAGAGAGAGAGACAGAGTCCCCTGCAATGCTGGGACGGTCCCCCCCAAAAAGACTCTAGGTCTCGCCAAACAATGAAGAGTGAAGGGTGGGGGGCAAGCATTGTGTCCACTACAGGACGGGGCAGAAGGCCCTTCTGCTGGACCTCTGGAGAGCCCATAAGCCCTTGGCATCCCCGGCTGAGATTACTGCCTCGTACGCTTAGATAGCAATAGCAATAGCTCTTTTATACCGCTTCACAGTGCTTTTACAACCCTCTCGAGGCAAGTTGACAGAGTCAGCCTCTTCCCCCCTCCCCCCCCCCAACAATCTGGCTCCTCATTTGACCCACCTCGGAAGGACGGAAGGCTGAGTCAACTTTGAGCCGGTCAGGATCGAACTGCTGGCAGTGGGGCAGAGTTAGCCTGCAATACTGCATTCTAACTATTCCGAGGGAAGGAAGGAAGGAAGGAAGGAAGGAAGGAAGGAAGGAAGGAAGGAATAGCACTTAGACTTATATACCACTTCACAGTGCTTCACAGCCCTCTCTAAGCGGTTTACAGAGTCAGCCTCTTGCCCCCCAACAATCTGGCTCCTCACTGAACAGGTCCATTTCAGGATTTGGGGACACTTGTGGCAGAAAGGAGGGGCTTGCCTATTTGCTACAGGCGAATGAGATGCGGGGAGTGCATGCAGGTGGGAGCCCCCGGGCATGCCCACCGGGCACGGAGACAACCCCCCCCCCAATGCTTTTATTAAGACAGCTTGTTTGCAAACATTTTTATGCCGCTCCGCTCCCGAGACTCTCCGGCTGCTTCTCGAGAACGAAAGACCAAGGAGTCGAAGCGTTTGTTCTGCGTCGAGAAAAGGGGGAAATTCTTTGGAGAACTCCTGAAACAGTTTGATTTCAGTTTTTGCCTCTATATGGTCTTTCAACAATCTCTCTCTCTCTTTCTCTCTTTCTCGCTCCCTCTCTCTCTCCCTGCTCCCCCTCCCTCCTCCTTTGCATTCGTAATACCGAATATTAATACCTCCTTGGCCCGAATGAAACAGCTAATGTTATATGAATGCGAAGCATTATAATTCTTGCCTGCTGCCATTAAAGTGACCGGGGAAACTATCCCCACCTCTCTCTAAAAGTCACTGCAGGCTTTCCCCCCCCCCCTCCCTCCCTAAATTCTGTAGGTTTCCTTCGCCTTCGGCTATGTTTCCCGCGGAGTTGCTGCGTTTGAGACCGTCACGGGTGATAATACGGCCCCTTGGTTTCCTATATGGTCCTCTCACCACCTGCCCGACCTCCCACCACAGATCCCTGGTCTTGAGAAGGCCAACAGTTGGGTTGGGTCTGGCCCTCCCACTCCCCTCTTTTGTCACCCTTCTTCCTATCGTTGTAAAACGGGGCGTGATTGACGGCCTGGGCTGTGTTGGAGATGTCACACTTCTGCCTGATTTTATGGGGTTGCGTAGTTTAGAAGGGAGAACACTTCAACTTGTTTTGGATAGTAAATATTTTAACATAAATAATGGGGGGGGGGAATACAAAAAGGATAAGATAGAAAACTCAGCGGCCAGTGTGAAAAGATAATCCAGATCGGGGGTAGCATTTTAGGCCTTAGTTTTATTTCTTCTTCATTTTTTTCTCCTTCCTGCCCAATGAAATTCAGATGAACAGTGGCAACGTCAACAACAGGCAAATCCTAGAAATTTTCCTTACAGAAATAAGCTCCCGGCAGCCTTTATGCAGTGCTTAATGATTGAATGCAGGGTGGGAAATTGAAATTTTGCAGTGATGTCCACGAGGATGGAGTTACGCTCGTGTAGCAATCGGCAGGGGTAGATTAAAAGTAAAGGTTCCCCTCGCACATACATGCTATTCGTTCCCAACTCTAGGGGGCGGTGCTCATCTCCGTTTCAAAGCCGAAGAGCCAGCGCTGTCCGAAGATGTAACTGTGGTCATGTGGCCGGCATGGCTTAATGCCGAAGGAGCACGGAACGCTGTTCCCTCCCCACCGAAGGTGGTTCCTATTTTTCTACTTGCGTGTTTTTACGTGCTTTCGAACTGCTAGGTTGGCAGAAGCTGGGACAAGTCACGGGAGCTCACTCTGTTACGCGGCGCTGGGGATTCGAACCGCTGACCTGCCGACCTTTCTGATCGACAAGCTCAGCGTCTTAGCCACTGAGCCTAATGATTTAATGCACGGTTGGGAAATTGAAATTTTGCAGTGATCTCCATGAGGATGGAGTTACGGTCAGGTAGCAATCGGCCGGGGTAGATTATTGTGGTAGAAAAGTTAGGAAGGCGTACGGTGTTTTTGTCCCTCTCTGTCAGAACTTCTTACACGTGAATGGAAACTTCTGCACTTTGAGAAATTTTGATTTTGTTGCAAGGGGGAGTGGGTGGCTCTCACTAGGATTTCCTCCTGTCTAAACACCTACAGGATGCAGTGGCTCAGTTGCTAAGACACTGAGCTTGTCCATCCGAAAGTTCAGCGGTTCGAATCCCTAGCACCGCATAACGGAGTGAGCTCCCATGACTTGTCCCAGCTTCTGCCAACCTAGCAATTCGAAAGCACATAAAAAATGCAAGTAGAAAAATAGGAACCACCTTTGGTGGGAAGGGAACAGCGTTTATTTAATCATGCCAGCCACATGACAACGGAGACGTCTTCGGACAGCGCTGGCTCATTGGCTTTGAAACGGAGATGAGCACCGCCCCCTAGAGTCGGGAACGACTAGCACATATTTGCGAGGGGGAACCTTTATCTTTAAACACCTGCAAGACAGTGCTAAAAAATACGGAGGACATGGGGATGGGGTGGCGAATGGGATGGCGAAGGCCAAGCATTCTTCTAGGTAATTCTTCCTGCTTCTAGAGGAACCTTTTAATAGGATGCGGGACTTGGCTGCTTGACGGGAAAGGATGTACTAAGTCTATATTATCTATTACGGCTTTTAGACGGGGCCGGCTTCGATGTTATTTGTAATATTTTGTAATGACAAGACTTCGCGAGAACCTCGATCAGAGCCATTAGAGATTGCGGTGGAAGGATTAAAATTAAAGGATGCATTAAATTATTAAATTTGATCCACCAGAAGAGGATCGGTGAAACTTGATCTAAAGTAGGTAAAGCACTCCCAGCTCCCTCCCCCCCCTCTAACAGCAATATCAAAGTGTTTCCAGAGGAGTGTTTCTCCCCCCCCCCGAAATTAAATTAATCGATGGATTAATGAGTTAATATAGCAAGTAAAGGCTGATTCAGATTTGTTGGTTGGTTTGTTTCGTTTTGCCTTGGATGCAGGAGCTCAAACGTCTTGACTGGAAAAAAATACTTTTTACCCACTCTCGAAATGCCTCAATTTATCCGACGTAGTGGCTCAGCGGCTAAGATGCTGTGCTTGTCAATCAGAAAGGTCGGCAGGTTGGCGGTTCGAATCCCTGCTGCCGCGTAACGGAGTGAGCTCCCATTACTTGTCCCAGCTTCTGCCAACCTAACAGTTTGAAAGCACGTAAAAAATGCAAGTAGGAAAATAAGAGCCACTTTTGGTGGGAAGGGAACAGCGTTCCGTGCGCCTTTGGGTATTGAGTCACGCCGGCCACATGACCACGGAGACGTCTTCGGACAGCGCTGGCTCTTCGGCTTTGAAACGGAGATGAGCATCGCCCCCTAGAGTCAGGAATGCCTAGCACTGATGTGCCAGGGCACACCTTTACCTTTATCCGAGTCCTTCGGGAGAGGGTGCGGCTAAGAAATAAATATTTATTATATTTATTATTATTATCCGAACGCCCCTAAGGAGACGTCCCGTTCTCGCCTCCTCGCGGTTTTGGAAAGCTTCACTTTGCTTCTCAAGCAGATGAGATGCTTCTACCACTGTTGCTTGTCCAGCCTTAAACCTGAAGCAGGAAGAGAAAGCAAAGATTGCCAAGGAGCTGCTAAGCAATCCTCCCCCAACTTGCCCCACTGATCCTTGCACAGAGGCCACTGCGAGCCATTGCGGCCTCAAACAAAATTGGAAAACATTGTCCATGAGGTGCTTCTGATCAGAGGAACCTCTTGCCCTCCAGTTTCCCCACTCTTTTGGGGGTGCAGAGGCTTCAGGAATCCACGCCTGGTGGGATCCTGCCCTGAGAAGGCTACTTGGCAAAGGAGAACTGGCCCAGAAGGAGAACTGACCCCAAAGGTCTCGTGAATCCAGCCAGCCAGCCTGTGCTTAAGAAGAGCTGGCCGGCCTGTACTTTGGGCCAGCTCGGCTCTCGCTATGGCCAGCCTGCCATTTTCTCCCGTGGCCAGCTGATAGATGGCATAAATTAGGCCTCTGAAGGGGGGGACGCTGCATCCTTAAGAAGAAATATGTCCTCATTTTTCTTAAACACCGTTTGCACTGAGTGAAATGTTTAGAAGGGACGCTGAGGGATAACTTTATTTCTTACTAGGGAGCTCCGAGCCGCTCGGTTTAAGATCATAAAACACAGGGAGTCAGGAAGCTGACAGGCTTGCCGTGCGTTAGGAAGCGGGGAAACATTACTCTTCCCGGGAGAAGCTCACCCCACGCAGGGGCTTGGTGGCTACTAGTGGGATGATACTGTGGAGTCTCCGGCTACCAAGCAGGCGGAGGGACCGCAGGTCGAGTCCAGAGGTGAAGCTGACAACAAGGGCAGAGGTGAGGGAGAACCGTGGGACGCCACTTAAGAGCCCTCTTGGGGTCGTGCTTTGTGACCCAGAGCCATCTCAAACCAAGGGGGAGAACGGAGATTCTTCCTCTTGTTTCTCACCTTAAGAGACTTCCAACGTTTCTCAACACTCGGCAACTTTAAGATGCGTGGACTTCAACTCCCAGAATCCCCCCACTCAGTCAGCACAGGGTAAACGCGACGCTCGCTTCCGTTTCCTTTTCGTGCGGTCAACAAGATTCAACTTCCAAAGTTGCCCACTTTAGTTGAACATGGCCTTTTGGAGTGATTGGACTGGCCTTCAAGCGAGGGTCGGCGTGCCATCGGGTCTGGGGGGAGGGGCAGACGTACCTCTAGGACTGGAAGGATTTGGAAGCCAGTATATCCCAATAAAACCCTTTCATTTACAGTGAATTTTTCTCCAGCCAAGTCTTTCCTCTCCCACAGTCTTTCAAGGCGGTTCACAGCTACCGACCTTTATCAGGCTTGGAGAGTGGCCAGGCCGATATCTTTCAGACTCCGCCGCAATACTTGGCCAGAATGCAGGAATGAACTAATTGCCTCCTGCAAACTCCACTCCCCTGTCGCTCCTCTTTTATCCCTACGGGAGGGCCAATTCACCGTCCACCTGTGGCCTTACTCCCAAGTCGACCCGCTGTTCCTTAGCTGTTCCCTTGGTCTGGCAACTCGGTGCATGTGGGAACAGGCTCCAGCTATCCGTCTGCCTCACTGATGTCCGACTCCGAAGGCAGCTGATAACTGTCGGACGGCCCTGCCCACATCTCCGCCTCCGACGCAGAGCCCTCATCAGAGCCTTCCCCAGACTCCAGGACTGGCCCATCTTCCTCCCCAACCTCCTCACTGTCCGAATCTGCTGCCAGCCACTGGCAGGCCACAACAGCCAGCCCTGCTTAACCTTTTGAGGACGCCTAGGATAATCTCCAGTTGATTGCAAGTGGGACGTTTTGGATTATGTGCATCTTCTACTCATAGCCATCGCGGTGGTGCTGACTGAGGAAAGGGAGTTTACAGCTGTCGTTCTTAGATGCGCTAGATGTTCAGCAGGGCAGGGCAGGGCTGGGATAAGTTGTGGGTTTTGTCATTGTCCATTTGTTTAACCCTGGTTGGCATGGATGACGATTCCTCTTTCCCTTTTTTTAAAAAAAAAAACTCTCGCTGTTTTATGACGTAAACTGGACTGAGCGAGATTATGAGGACTGGCTAAACACTGCTCTGAATTTGGATCTGTTCTCCCCCCCCCCCCCCCAAGGTTTTTTTTTTAAATTTTTTAATGCAAATTGTACACATTATAGGAACCAAGAATTGCCTGTGTCTTTTCTTTTGCATCCTCTCATTTGCATCATCCTTTTTCACATCGCATTTTCGTTTTCACTTTCTGTCAAATTATTCCCTTCCGTTATTTTTCATCTTCAGGATTACTTTTTTTTTTCCTTAATACCTAAACAATATCTTCCATTGCCCCCTTCAAAGTTGCACCAAATTTTACTTTCTTATTTTCTCCGTTGGTACATTTCTGCTATAAATACATTCTCTAATTCGATTTAAGCCTGGAGAGCCATTTCTTTCCATTTTTTTTTTCTACAATTCAACAATGTACTACCATTTCTTTATTTCTTAATTAGTTACATCTCAATAACAACCTTGCTACTATTCTCTTTAGTCTACTAATGTAGTTCTTTTTCCCTTTCTTCCTCTTTTAACCATTTTTCTCTTGGGCTCTCAAAAATTCCAGTTTTAATTATTTTCCTTCCTTCTCCCCCTTTCCCCTAAGCTTCTTTTTCTTTTTTCCTATTATCGTGATTATTGTATCTTTCCTTCAGAGTATTCACTTTTATCATTCTAGTAACTTTCCCCAGGGTTTCGCCTGTTCTCCTCCTTTCCTTCTTATTTTGTGGTTTCCTTTTTTTGGAGATCTCCTTTCTCTGCTTTTTCTTTGCGACTGTAAATCCCAGTGAAATCTTCTATCTGCATTTTATTTTCAGTTCTTCCTTTTCCTATCTTCCTGTACCTCATTTGTGCTCCCCTCTTCTCCTACTCCTTGTGAATTTGGAACATCTGATTACCCCGGCCGGTTTATCGGTGAACTCTCAAGTCTTGAATGGATTATTATGCCAACTTGTACATTAAAATCAGCCGGGGGGAGTTATATGGCCTGGCATAGAGATTTCCTTCCTCCCACATACAGTTCTCTTCTAAGCGTTGTTTTGCCTGGGTGGCCCCTGTTACAGGAAATCGCAGGAAGGCGGCTTTTATTATTTCAACATTTCAACGTTAACTTTGTTTTATTTTTGTATTTATCGTTTTTAAGTGCGGTGGATTTATCGCGATGGTTTTTTTTTTTATTTAAGCCTTTTCTTAGGGGCTATTCTCTTGCAAAGTGCTTTGCGCTCCTGGGGGGACGATGAGTGAGATAGAAATAATATTGAGAGTTGGTTGTGCCTCTCCTGGTGACCGTTTGGTGTTATTCTGCACTGTTTATTTTTCATGATACCGTCATTTTCTTTGTACTAAAACGCCACCCTAGCAGCACATTAAAAATCGGAGAACCTCAATTAGATTTCCTGAGGAAGGCTTCAGGCTTAGGAAAGAGGCAAAGGCATCCGTCGACTGGGAAGTGGTACCTTACTTTCTCCCTGGATCCTGGATAGGTTTTATTTTTTTTCCTCCTGAAGGGTCTATTGCCAGAAACTTCTAACTTAGATGCCTTATTGGGACTCTGGAGAATGCCAATGCAGGACCCCCTGGTAAGGAAAAATGGGCATCCAGAAATCCCTCTGGAATTTCCCAGTCAAAGGTTAACCACAGTGATTTACTACCGGTTCTGTGAGCATGGCTTGGTGGGCGTGGCAGGGGAAGGATACTGCAAAATCCCCATTCCCTCCCCACTTCAAGGGAAGGATACTGCAAAATCCCCATTTCCTCCCCACTCTGGGACCAGCAAGAGGTGGTATTTGCCAGTTCTCCGAACTACTCAAAATTTCCGCTACCTGTTCTCCCACTCCAAGGGAAGGATATGCAAAATCTCTATTACCTCCCCACTCCAGGAGAAGGATACTGCAAAATCCCCATTCCCTCCCCACTCCAAGGGAAGGATGTGCAAAATCCCCTTCCCTCCCCACTCTGGGACCAGCAAGAGGTGGTATTTGCCAGTTCTCTGAACTACTCAAAATTTCCGCTACCGGTTCTCCCACTCCAAGGGAAGGATACCTGCAAAATCTCTATTCCCTCCCCACTCCAGGAGAAGGATACTGCAAAATCCCATTCCCTCCCCACTCCAGGGGAAGGATGTGCAAAATCCCCATTCCCTCCCCACTCTGGGACCAGCAAGAGGTGGTATTTGCCAGTTCTCCGAACTCCTCAAAATTTCCGTTACCGGTTCTCCCACTCCAAGGGAAGGAGATGCAAAATCCCCATTCCTTCCCCACTCTGGGACTAGCAAGAGGTGGTATTTGCCGGTTCTCCGAACTACTCAAAATTTCCGCTACCGGTTCTCCCACTCCAAGGGAAGGAGATGCAAAATCTCTATTCCCTCCCCACTCCAGGGGAAGGATACTGCAAAATCCCCATTCCCTCCCCACTCTGGGACCAGTAAGAGGTGGTATTTGCCATTTCTCCGAACTCCTCAAAATGTCCGCTACCGGTTCTCCAGAACCTGCTGAATTTCACCCCTGGTTAACCAGGCTGCAGGTCCGGACACCGGCCCAACCTGCCAGATTTTCCTCCTTCGTTCCATCTGTCCATTCGTCCTTTCCGTCTCCTGTTGTTCCCTCCCGCAGATAGATCTCCCATTTTTTCTGACGCCCGAAAGATTTGTTTGAAATGAGAAAACAGTTCTCGGGTGAATTTAGAGAGCCCAGGGGATGGATGCTAACTTCCCCGCCCGATGTCCCCACACACTCTGGCGCGCATAAGCGCACCTTGGCTTTTCAGCTTCTTCCCCTCTTTCAATTTCTGAAGCCTGCTGATTTGAATATTTATAAATATCAGTAAATTATTTATTGTAGCAATCTGCTGTGCCATTTCACCGATTGCCGTTAACACTTTAAGGGTTTTTCCCCTTGTTTTCTTTCAAGGATGGTGTCTCAGGACTTGTCGCAGCTTGTGTGTGTGTGTGTGTGTTTTCAGAGAGAAGGGTCAGGACATGTTTGGGGGGTGATGAGAAGGCCATTAGCCTTAAAGGCAGAGAGGGAATATTAGAGTGGAATCCAAAGTCTGAGCTATTGGTAGTCTGTATTCAGCAATGAAATACAGCAGAGGTGGGTATATTTTGGGGGGACGCGGTGGCTCAGTGGTTAAGACGCTGAGATTGTTGATCAGGAAGTTTGGCAGTTTGGCGGTTCGAATCCCTAGCGCCCCGTAACCAAGGGAGCTCCCGTTACTTGTCCCAGCTTCCACCAACCTAGCAGTTTGAAAGCACGTGAAAAATGCAAATGGAAAAATAAGGACCACCTTTGGTGGGAAGGTAACAGCGTTCCATGCACCTTTGGGATTGAGTCATGCCGGCCACATGACCATGGAGACGTCTTTGGACAGCGCTGGCTCTTCGGCTTTGAAACGGAGATGAGCACCGCCCCCTAGAGTCGGGAACGACTAGCACATATGAACAAGGGGAACCTTTACCTTAGGTATATTTTGCACGCACACGTAATTTTACAAACTCTTATTCCTGCCGATTGTGCATAACTAGTCTGCCCTCTTGAGCAGTTTCATTCCTCCCCAATCCTCTCTAATTTTGTTTCGCCACCCGCGCTCCTGAAACTCCTGAGGACTAGAAACTTGTTTTTCAAAGAAAACCTGGCAACCTTGACTTCTGTGGTTGGCTATTAATCCCAGGCTCCCTGGAATATCCCGTCCCTTGTCCTGCTGGAAAACTTCCCTGTGAGACTTTGTTCCAGGAGGATCACCCCATGCTGCCCAGCCTCCTCATGGTGGGGGTTGATTGCCAGGAAGGAACTGTGCTCTCCCCCATTCAGCCCAGGACTGACCCGAGAGCCACGGTGACCCTCCCCAAGGTCAGGTGAAGGAGACATCGTTCCTCAAAGCCGAGGTCATCTCATCAGCTAAAAGCAATAAAATATTTTATTGATAAAACGGGAGCAGGATGTACAGTACGTGCATAAGAAAGACAAGAGTAATAAGGTTCTCCATATCGAGTTCCTTCCTTCCTTCTCTCTCTTTCTCTCTCTGTCTCTTTTTTTTCTTTCTCTCTCTTTCTTTCTCTGTCTCTCTCTCTCTCTCTATTTCTTTCTTTATCTCTTTCTTTCTTTCTTTTTCTCTCTCTCTGTCCCCCTGTCTCTTTCTCTCTGTGTCTCTTTCTGTCTTTCTTTTTTTGTCTCTTTCTCTCTGTGTGTCTTTCTGTCTTTCTTTCTTTCTTTCTTTCTTTCTTTCTTTCTTTCTCTCTCTGTCTCCCTGTCTCTTTCTCTCTCTCCGTCTCTTTCTTCTCTTCTTTCTTTCTTTCTTTCTTTCTTTCTTTCTTTCTTTCTTTCTTTTTCTCTCTCTCTGTCTCCCTGTCTTTCTCTCTCTCTTTCTCTCTGTCTCTCTCTTTCTTTCCTTCTCTCTCTGTCTCTTTCTCAATTTCTGTCTCTCTTCTTCCTTTCTCTGTCTCTTTCTCACTTTGTCTTTCTTTCTCTCTCTTTCTGTCTTTCTTTCTCTTTCTTCTTTCTCTTCTTCTGTCTTTTTCTTTCTATCTCTCTCTCTATCTGTCTCTCTTTCTTTCTGTCTCTTTGCCTCTGTGTGCGCGCGTGTGTGTCTTTCTCTTTCTCTGTCTGTCTGTCTTTCTTTCTCTCTTTCTCCCTTTCACTCTGTCTTTCTCTTTCTTTCTCTGTCTGTCCGTCTCTGTGTCTTTCTCTCTGTCTTTGTCTCTTTCTCTGTCTTTCTCTTTTTCTTTCTCTGTCTCTCTCTTTCTCTGTCTTTCTCTTTTTCTTTCTCTCTCTCTCTCTCTCTGTCTTTCTATTTCTCTGTCTATCTGTCTCTCTTTCTCTCTCTCCCCCCTTCCTATCCCTTCCCAAAGGAGACTTCCTAAAACAGCCCTCCTCCCTGCCCAGGCCACATCTCTTCCCCCACATCTGCCCAGAGGTTGAAAAGAATTTCAGACACCATTAAACTTTTCAAGCTTGACGTTTCAAGTCACCTGGGAACTGTAATTCTAGCAGGAATGCCTGTCCCAGCGGGAATTTCTCCTCCGTCTACCTGAACAACTGCGAGAGCTCGGATCCAGGGCTGCGGGCCTCACCGGCACACTCACGCCAAGGGCCATTTTGAGGAGGAGTCTTACCCTCGATGGGCTGCGTGTGGAAACCATAGATCCCTTCCCACCTTTTGCTGGAAAGCTCTGCCACATCGATCCAATGAAAACTATAATGGAGAGCAAAACTTTATATATATTTTTTGCTCTCCAGCCATCCCAGGGTTGTGCAGGGACCCCTCTTCCCCGTTGGGCTCTCAAACCTGACTCGGGGAGCGAATAAACTCGCATGCAGTTTCAAGGTGTTGATTATCACCTTTAAAGTGCTCCATGGCACAGGAACTAGCTACCTGCAGGATCGCATCCTACCCCATACATCCCTGCAACCAATTCGCTCACACAGGGAGGGACCCCTCCGGGTGCCATCCACTAGGCAATGCCAGCGGGCGACGCCCAGGAGTAGGGCCTTCTCTGTGATGGGCCCGACCCTCTGGAATGACCTCCCCCCCGACATTAGAACGACTACCGATTTCCGCTCCTTCCGCAAGAAACTCAAGACCCACCTGTTCCAATTAGCCGGCCTGGCCCAATCGTAGTTTTAATTTTCAATCCTCCTGGCCGGCATTTTAAATTTTAAGGGGTTGTCCTTTTAACCTGTTTTAATTTTTAGTATCACTGTACAGACCCTATATTTAATTTGTTTTTAATAAGGGGTATTTTATTTATTTTATTTATTTATTTCTTAGATTTTTAGACCGCCCCTCTCCCAAAAAGGGACTCGGGGCGGTGTACAGTCAATAATAAAATCATTCATAATAATTAAATACATTTAAACTACATTTAAGATACATTTGGAGGGGGAAATAGGCTGTACTAAGAAATAAATAATTCTAATCTTAAAACATCACAATTAAAACCCCAAACCCTAAAATAAAATAAATCCCTGGGAGGTAAAACTAAGAAAGTGCCAGGCCAGCTGATTGAAACAGGTGAGTCTTTAACTTTTGCCGGAAGGAACGGAGGTCGGTGGTAGTTCGAATGTCTGGGGGGAGGTCATTCCAGAGGGTTGGGCCCATCACAGAGAAGGATCTACTCCTAGGTGTCGCCCGCTGGCATTGACTAGCAGACGGCACCAGGAGGAGCCCCTCTCTGTGTGAGCGGATAGGTCGCAGGGACGTGTGTGGTAGGATGCGATCCTGCAGGTAACTAGGTCCACTGCCATGGAGCGCTTTAAAGATGGTTTAAATATTAATTTAATATTGTTATGGTATATACGGTTTTAGCTTTTGTCTGTACACCGCCCCGAGTCCCCTCGGGGAGAGGGGGCGGTCTATAAATTTAAATAATAATAATAATAATAATAATAATAATAATAATAATAACAAAAAGACCCAGGATTGCAGCCCCAGCATCGTCTCCAAGGCGCCTTTATGGGGCGAGATCGGAACCCAGGTTGCTCCGACGATCCAGCTTTTGGGGGTTGGTCTAGATGGCCTCTTGAGCGTCGGGAACGGAGAGCTGCTATTTCCCCAGGAAGGATTTTGGATTTCAGCAGCCTAAAAATCTCCTTCGCTTTTGGGAGCTGCGTGCCACTTGGCGCCCCACGAGCCTTTTCTTTGCCTCCCGCCCATCCCTGCCCAACCCACCGCTTCCTCCCTCTTGTGCCCCAAACAATGCTGTGAATAATTGATTGGATGAAACTCTCCTGGCTCCTGCGAGGCTGGCACAGCGCAGCTTCTCTCCTGAGCAGAGCTTACTCAGCTGGCCTGAAAATTCTTCAATAAGAATACGAACCGTCCATCTGTTCGTTTTTTTTTTTTCCTCCCAGCCCTCTGAAGTGACAGTCCTCCCAAGCCCCTCTTGCTTGCCTCACCCACCGCTTTTCTGCAGCCACGAGATGGGTCGTCCCCCCAGCCCCCACTCCTCTCCCAACCATCCCCGCAGGCTGGAGCCCCCCCCTCCCTTCCTCCAGGGCAGCACCCTAACTCAATGTCCCCTTCCCCATCTGCCTCCCAGGTTGCCTTCTCCGGCCGATCCTTTAATAGAGGGTTGAAATTCAGCCGGTTCTGAACGGTTCTGCAGAACCGGTAGTGGAAATTTTGAGTAGTTTGGAGAACCGGCAAATGCCACATCTGACTGGCCCCAGAGTGGGGAGAGAATGGAGATTTTGCAGTATCCTTCCCCTGGAGTGGGGAGGGAATGGGGATTTTGCAGTATCCTTCCCCCTGGAGTGGGGAGGGAATGGAGATTTTGCAGTATCCTTCCCCTGGAGTGGGGAGGGAATGGAGATTTTGCAGAATCTTTCCCCTGGAGTGGGGAAGGAATGGGGATTTTGTAGTATCCTTCCCCAGGAGTGTGGAGGGAATAGGGATTTTGCAGTATTCTTCCTCCTGGAGTGGGGAGGGAATGGAGATTTTGCAGTATCCTTCCCCTGGAGTGGGGAGGGAATGGGGATTTTGCAGTATCCTTCTCCTGGAGTAGGAAGGGAATGGGGATTTTGCAGTATCCTTCCCCTGGAGTGGGGAGGGAATGGGGATTTTGCAGTATCCTTCCCCCTGGAGTGGGGAGGGAATGGAGATTTTGCAGTATCCTTCCCCTGGAGTGGGGAGGGAATGGAGATTTTGCAGAATCTTTCCCCTGGAGTGGGGAAGGAATGGGGATTTTGTAGTATCCTTCCCCAGGAGTGTGGAGGGAATAGGGATTTTGCAGTATTCTTCCTCCTGGAGTGGGGAGGGAATGGAGATTTTGCAGTATCCTTCCCCTGGAGTGGGGAGGGAATGGGGATTTTGCAGTATCCTTCTCCTGGAGTAGGAAGGGAATGGGGATTTTGCAGTATCCTTCCCCTGGAGTGGGGAGGGAATGGGGATTTTGCAGTATCCTTCCCCTGGAGTGGAGAGAGAATGGAGATTTTGCAGTATCCTTCCCCTGGAGTGGGAGGGAATGGGGATTTTGCAGTATCCTTCCCCTGGAGTGGGGAGGGAATGGGGATTTTGCAGTATATTTCCCCCTGGAATGGGGAGGGAATGGAGATTTTGCAGTATCCTTCCCCTGGAGTGGGGAGGGAATGGGGATTTTGCAGTATCCTTCCCCTGGAGTGGGGAGGGAATGGAGATTTTGCAGTATCCTTCCCCTGGAGTGGGGAAGGAATGGGGATTTTGCAGTATCCTTCCCCTGGAGTGGGGAGGGAATGGAGATTTTGCAGTATCCTTCCCCCTGGAGTGGGGAGGGAATGGAGATTTTGCAGTATCCTTCCCCTGGAGTGGGGAAGGAATGGGGATATTGCAATATCCTTCCCCTGGAGTGGAGAGGGAATGGAGATTTACAGTATCCTTCCCCCTGGAGTGGGGAGGGAATGGAGATTTTGCAGTATCCTTCCCCTGGAGTGGGGAAGGAATGGGGATATTGCAATATCCTTCCCCTGGAGTGGGGAGGGAATGGAGATTTTGCAGTATCCTTCCCCTGGAGTGGGGAGGGAATGGAGATTTTGCAGTATCCTTCCCCTGGAGTGGGGAAGGAATGGGGATTTTGCAATATCCTTCCCCTGGAGTGGGGAGGGAATGGAGATTTTACAGTATCCTTCCCCCTGGAGTGGGGAGGGAATGGAGATTTTGCAGTATCCTTCCCCTGGAGTGGGGAAGGAATGGGGATATTGCAATATCCTTCCCCTGGAGTGGGGAAGGAATGGAGATTTTACAGTATCCTTCCCCTGGAGTGGGGAGGGAATGGAGATTTTGTAGTATCCTTCCCCTGGAGTGGGGAAGGAATGGGGATTTTGCAGTATCCTTCCCCTGCCACACCCACCAAGCCCACCCGCAGAACCGGTAGTAAAAAAAAAAAAGAATTTCACCACTGCTTTAATGCCAGCCTGTATTGTCACCAAACTGGCACCGAAGGAAGCAAGTCGGATGTGCCTGGAGAATTCGCCTCTGCCAGGTTTGTACTGGTTTTGTTGTTTGTTTATTTATTTATTTAGTTTGTCAAACATGTACAAGACAGCATGTAGAAATAGAAATATGGACCCGAACACAGGAAACGAGTGCAATTAAATGGGGACAGTAGGACAGGGACGGTAGGCAGGCTGGTGCATCTTATGCACGCCCCCTTTTACCGACGTCTTAGGAATGGGGTGAGGTCCACGGTAGACAGTTTGAGGTTGCAGCTGTGGGAGTTTGAGGATGTCACAACAGAGTCAGGTAGAGCATTCCAGATGTTGATCACTCTGTTGCTGAAGTCGTGTTTTCCGCGATCGAGTTTGGAGTGGTTTACCTGGAGTTTGTATCTATTGTTTGCCCCTGGATTATTGCGGGTGAAGCTGAAGTAGTCGTTGACAGAATTGTTGTTGTTGTTGTTGTTATTTCATCTGCACAGGCCGAACGCTTAAGATAAGGTGGCGACCTGGATTAATACTTGCAAGTTAAGCACATTTGCACACACACACACGTAGTTAATTTTACATATTGTGGCATGCGCTTAAACGCCGAGATGGAAGACATTCACAGATCCTCCTCCTCTGCCTCCTCTTTTTTTTTTTCCTCCTTGCCGGCATTTTGAGTTATGCACCCTCTTGAGGACTAGAGCCTTTTTTTATTTTTAAAAAAACTCAGCTGTTTGCCGAAAGGAGATTTGGATCTTCTACCGCTTTCCCAATGTGAGTTGTGGAATTCCTAACCGCTTTTCTCCCTCCTTTTTTTTTTTTTTTCATATTTTTATTTTATTTTTTTTCCTTTCGCTCAGGCCAAACTCCCGGATTGTAAACATGGGAACTGTATTGTTTTTCTCAGGAAGCGTTGGATATAAATACGGCACGCGGGGAGACCATGTCCCGGGGCCCGAGATGAAAAAGGACTTGGTGACAAGGCTGGGTTATAGATGGCTTCCTTGGATTGATGCGAAAGCAAAACATTTCTCTTTTTTGGGGAGGGAAACAAACAAAACAAAATTCCTAGGGGAAGTTTACTTAGCCTTGAAAGCTTTTTTTTTTCCCAGGGCTCTGGATGGAGAATCAAAACCGTCGCGGGTGGGAGTGGGTGGGTGGATTGTTTAAGCTGACCTTTTGAGGCAGGGGACGGAGGGTGGACCTCAGGACATGCAAGTTTATTTATTTTATTTATTTTATTTGTTTCGATTTATCAGTCGCCCCCTCTCCGCAAAGGGACTCGGGGCGACGTACAATTAAATCAAAATACAAGTGTGGCATGGAGGAGGTGACATCAATAAATGGAAGCCACTAGGTTCAAATAAATAACAATAAATTAAAACAATTAAAACAGTTAAAAACCCCAAAATTTACGATTAAAATATTAAAATATTAAAATTGCCAGGGAGGTTAGAAGGTTCTAGTTAAGCCAGGCCAGCTAGTTGGAACAGGTGGGTCTTGAGTTTCGGGCGGAAGGAGCGGAGATCGGTCGTTGTCCTGATATCTGGGGGGGATATCAGGACAACGACCTGTTTTCCTCCTCTCTAGCTAGACCAGTGCTCCGTGGACCACTGGTGGTCTGCGAGAAAATTTTGGTGATCCACAGAAAAAATTATTTGCATTTTTTATATTGCACTGAATCAGGGGTCCTCAAACTACGGCCCCTGGGACGGAGATGTGCAATGAAGGTTTTTGTGTTGCTGCTGAGAGTCTCTCCCTTCGGGGTCTTTTTGTGTGGGTCGGAAGGGGGGCAGAAATGAGCTCTGGAAGGAAGAGGGTGTGAGAAAGAAACTCAAGATTCCTCTGTATTGATGCCCTTGGGTATCAGAGGTGAAGTCGGTCGAGGGACAGGGAATTCTGTGGTTCTATCCACAAATAGGATCTTTGGAGTGTCTGTTTCCCAACCTGTCCCATCCCGAAGCGCTGACGTCACCTCTGGCGGATGGTGGAACATCTGTCTTGTCTAAAAGAGTCACTCTGGGCATCAGTGCACTTAGTTCAGCCATGGTGGCGCAGTGGTTAGAGTGCAGTACTGCAGGCTACTTCTGCTGACTGCAATTTGGTAGTTCGATTCTCACCAGGCCGAAGGTTGACTCAGTCTTCCATTCTTCCGAAGTGGGTCAAATGAGGACCCAGATTATTGGGGGCAAGAGGCTGACTTTGTAAACCGCTTAGAGAGGGCTGTAAAAGCACCGTGAAGTGGTATATAAGTTTAGGTGATATTGCTATCTTCCTTCCTTCCCTCCCTCCCTCCCTCCCTCCTTCCTTCCTTCCTTCCTTCCTTCCTTCCTGTTAGAATACAGTATTGCAGGCTAACTGCCCACTGCCAGCAGTTCAAATCCCATCAGGCTCAAGGTTGACTCAGCCTTCCATCCTTCCGAAGCCGGTCAAATGAGGACCCAGATTGTTCGGGGGCAAAAGGCTGACTCTGTAAACCTCTTACAGAGGGCTGTAAAAGCACTGTGAAGCGGTATATAACTCTAAGGGCTATTGCTATCACCCATGGCTTTTGGGACAGGTTGACCCTCCAACTAGCCCATCTTTGCAAGCCCTGCCCCCATTGCAGGAAGTCCTCTCCTTACAATAATACATTCAATGACCGTTCAGAGTTACTACGCCACTGAAAAAAAAAGTGACTTAGGGCTGTTTGTTCCCCACACGCATGACCCTTGCAGCATCCCCGTGGTCAGGCGGTCAAAAATTCGGCTGCTTGGCAACCGGTTCCTATTTGTGACGGTGCGCAGTGTCTTGGGGCTCGCGTGATCCTCTTTTGCGACCTTCTGACAAGCGGAGTCAACGGGGAAGCCAGATTCCCTCAACAACTGGGTTACTAACTTCACAACGGCAACCCCTGCGGCACGAAAGGGGCCAAGCGGGGCGTGAAACGGGGCAAAGCGCACTTCACAGCATTCAATTTTGGGCCTCGGTCGTGGTCGTAAGCCGAGGACTACTTGTATTTTCAAATTTTGTTTCTCACACAAATACACACACACACGCACACCCTTTCCCAGATCTGTTCGATGCAGCTGGGCTGGGTGTGAGTTTCCCTTTACTGCCTTTAACCTCCTTCCACCTTCTCCTACCACCATCCGCTGAGGTGTAGCTGAGGACAGATGAGGCCTAGGTTGCTCCCTCCTCCTGGGGCAGCTAAGGGCAAGGAAACGCGGTGACGAAACTTTGACCTGGATTCCCCTCTATTGCACAAGCCGGTGTGTGTGTGTGTGTGCACGCGCGCTCGTGTTTGTGCGAGTATTTGTGATGTGCGGCTGCCGAACCTAGATGTACAGTACTTAGGCGTGTCCAGGGTGTGTCCTTTCTCTGAGGATACAGGCGGGTGATTGTGTGTTTTTCCTCTTTTTTTTTTCCCTAACAGGTGTACGTGTTTTTGTTCTGCTTGTTATTGGGGCAATCGCGTTGTTGTGGGTGAGAAAGAACAATGCGAACGTGGGTGCTGTGATTATTTTGCAGCGTTCGCAGGCCTCCCACAGGGTTGATGGGGCCCGATTAGGCTCCCCGCCACTTTGAAAATGAGATCAACAGCCTCTGCCTTCGGCTGTTGCTCGCTGGCCACCCAGATCTTGCAAAACCGTGGCCTGACGTTGCATTTAATGCAGAGGGACGGCTGCCTTCGTCCCACAAGAGAAAGGAACGGTGGGAGGCGGACTTTCTTAGCGCAAGGAAATCTTTCCAAAGTGGCTGAAGCGGGGGCCTCAAAAAGCCACAATTCACAACCGGAGCAAAGCAATGGCAGTTTATTACCGGTTATTACAGTCTTAAGTATTACAGTATTAAGGGACGAGGTGGCTTAGCGGCTAAGACGCTGAGCTTGTCGATCAGAAAGGTCGGCAGGTCAGCGGTTTGAATCCCCAGCGCCGCGTAACAGAGTGAGCTCCCGTGACTTGTCCCAGCTTCTGCCAACCTAGAAGTTCGAAAAGACGTAAAAATGCAAGTAGAAAAATAGGAACCACCTTTGGTGGGAAGGTCACAGCGTTCCGTGCACCTTCGGCGTTGAGTCATGCCGGCCACATGACCAGGGAGACGTCTTTGGACAGTGCTGGCTCTTCGGCTTTGAAACGGAGATGAGCACCGTCCCCTAGAGTCAGGAACAACTAGCACATATGTGCGAAGGGAAACTTTACCTTTACTATTACAGTATTAGTACCGCATCCAGTTTTGGTCACCACACTATGAAAAAGATGTTGAGACTGTAGAAAAAGTGCAGAGAAGAGCAACCAGGATGATTAGGGGACTAAAACATACAATGAACGGTTGCAGGAACTGGGCCTGGCTAGTCTAGTGAAGAAAAGGACCAGGGGAGACAGGAGAGCAGCCTTCCAATATTTGAGGGGCTGCCACAGAGAGGAGAAAGGGGCTCAAGCTATTTTCCATGAAGGCCAAACAAGGAATAATGGATGCAAACTGACCGAGGAGAGATTCAACCTAGAAATAAGGAGGAACTTTCTGACAGAGAGAACAATCCACCCCTGGAACAGAAGTTGCCTTCGGAAGTTGTGGGAGCTTCATCATTGGAAGCTTTCAAAAAGAGACTGGACTGCCGTTTGTCAGGAATGGTGTAGGGTCTCCTGCTTGAGCAGGGGGGGTGGGGGGTGGACTAGATGAACTATAAGGTCCCTTCCAACTCTGTTAATCTGTTAGTTAACGTCTGTTAAGTTCTGGCAGCCTAGGAATGTAGGTTTGCGAAGGCCGCATCCCTGGATCTCCAGGAAGGTTTAAGGGCCATTTTGCTCCTTGCTGTCACTTTTGTGAAAAGGCTCCGTCGGCCGATGTCGCTATTCATGGGAAACGGTGCCCCGGAGCTGCTATAAGCAGCCACTTGCTGACAATTGGTCATTCTAAAGATTCAGGCTACTCTGTTGTGCTGTCAGGTCGAAGCACCGGGGGATGGCATAGACGCTTCTGGGGAGCACCACCAGGGCTCAGACGGATGGCATACTCTGCCCACCTTTAGGGCTTAAGTGGGAAAGATGCCAGGGGCTGGATGTGGGGGGGCAGGGAGGTACGTGGGCGGAAGCTAGGAGAAGGCCCGGAGTCTCCGGGAAAATACCCCAACCCAAGTGTCATTCTAATTTGGTTCGTTTCGTTAGTAGATAGATCTTGCCTAGCTCAAGTGGCTCCGGGCAAATAACTTCCAAACAAAACACCTAAAATAAGAAATTGCACAATAGTAATTACTGTAAAACAGGGACGCGGGGGCTCAGTGGCGAAGGCGCTGAGCTTGTCGATCAGTTGCTGTGTTTATTTTATGTGTGTGTGTGTGTGTGTGTGTGTGTGTGTGTGTGTGTGTTGTATTTGTGCTGATAAATAAATAAAGGGAGACTAGTATAGATCTATTTCAAGCTATTTAGCTCTCATCAGCTAGCCATACCCTTACTGGGAATCGAACCTGGGCTGTATTACATATTAGGCAGATGTATTAGCCACTAAGCTAATACATCAGCACAAATACAACACAAACATAGCAAAGGCAACATTAAAAATAAATAAAGATATGGTTTTCTGCCTGGAAGGTCTTCTGTAATGAGCCGAAGGACAGAAAGGGGGAGTAGTGAGCTCCCTCCCATATTTGGGCATACCGGGGGTTGTAACACAAATACATATATGTATGTATGTATGTATGTATGTATGTATGTATATATACACATACATACATACATACACATACACACATAAAGTACTTTTTCAAGAGGTCACTGGAGTTCCTTGCTTTTCTTGGAAGGTGTTTCGTTTCTCATCCAAGAAGCTTCTTCAGCTCTGACTGGACGGTGGGGAAAAATGGAAGGATTTGGTCATTTGCATCCTTTTTAGAGGATTGTTGAGGTCACTTGGAGGTTTATCTGTGTTCGCCCTGAGGACAATTGATAAACCTCTGCTAATATTCATTTTATTTCTCTCTTCGTCTCTCATCCAAGAAGTTTCTTCAGCTCTGACTGGACGGTGGGGAATAATGGAAGGATTTATATTCCTCGCAGACCCCTGGTCGTTTGCATCCTTTTTAGAGGGTCGTTGAGGCCACTTGGAAGGTTTGTCTGTGTTCACCCTGAGGGAATCCTTCCCTTCCCCACCATCCAGTCAGAGCTGAAGAAGCTTCCTGGATGAGAAGCGAAAGGTCTTCAAAGAAAAAAGATAAGAAAGTCCAGTGGCCTCCTGAAAAAAAAACACCTTTGGGACAACCGTAACCTGGATGACTGAGAATCTCCACAGACATGTGTTTTATGTATAGATTGTGTCGTTGTTTGCACGATGCCTCGAAAAAGGCCGTTATCCACGCGCGGGATAGGATCATTGATAAACCTCTGCTAATATTCATTTTATTTCTCTCTCTCTCTCTCTCTGTGCCTCTCTCCCCCGTGTCCCTTCCTCCAGCTGAAAGACATATATGCACTGACACAACCTCAGGAAACCCCAAGATGGCTGCCAAGCGCAAAGGTGGCCTGAAATTAAATGCAATTTGTGCCAAGCTCAGCCGCCAGGTCGTTGTTGAGCACAAAGCGCCAGAGCAGGGACAGGTCGACAAAGCTCCCCTGGGGTGGGAAAGTGCTGGCGGTGAGGCGGCCGCCCCCAAGGACGTCGGCCAGGCTGCGGCCAAGGATCCGGGGCCCAAATTTTCGGAGGGGACGAAGATCGAGGAGGACAAGCGGCGGGAAGTGATCGAGAAGTGGGTCAACGGCGAGTACAGCGAGGACCCCTTGCTGGGGCGCATCGAGAACAAGGAAGCCAAGGCCCCCGAGGGGACGGAAGTGCCCCCCGAGGGGGTCTACATGGTGCAGCCGAAAGGTTGCAGCGACGACGAGGATAATGGGGACGAAGCCGAGCCCCCCAAGGACTCCCAAGATGGCAGCTTTGCCGACGGCCAAGATTCAGACGGGCCTCCCCTGAAGGACGAAAGCTTTCGGGCCTCCAACAGTGAACCCAGCGCTAAGCTCAGTGGAGGAGCTGCTTCAGGTGAGATGGCGACTCGCGGTGGCTCGAATATCTTAGTTTGGCCACATGGGGACCTGCCTTTCCAGAAAGCCTGGGGCAATCTCCTTGATGGGAGCATTTTTTGCATGGAGTAGAGTTAGTTGCATGCTTTTAGGACTAGAATGTGAAGATTTAAGGACATTTTCTTGTCTACTGTTCCTGATTTGCAAGATGGATGTGGGCTGACCTCTTCCAACCTCATCCCTCCTTTCGTCTCTCTTCCTTTCCCTCCCTCCCTTCATCTCTCTTTCTCTCCCTCTCCGCCTCCCTCCCTTCATCTCTCTTCCTGTTTCCATCTCTCTTCCCCCTCCTTCCCTCCCTTCATCTCTCTTTCTCTCCCTCTCTCCCTCCCTCCCTTCCTCTCTCCCCTCCCTCCCTTCCTCTCTCCCTCTTCTTTCTTCTCTCTCTCCCTCCCTTCGTCTCTCTTTCTCTCCCCTCTCTCTCCCTCTCTTCCTTCATCTCTCTTTCTCTCCCTCTCTCTCTCCCCCTCCCTCCCTTCCTCTCTCCCTGTCTCCTCTCTCTCCCCCTCCCTCCCTTCATCTCTATTTCTCTCCCTCCCTCCCTCCTCTATTTCTCTCCCTCTCTTTCTCTCCCTGTCTCTCTCCCCCTCCCTCCCTCTCTCCTTTCTTCTCTCTCTCTTCCTTTCTTCATCTCTTTCTCTCCCTCTCTCTCTCCCCCCTCCCTCCCTTCCTCTCTCTCCCTCTCCTCTCCCCCTCCCCCTTCCTCCCTTCATCATCTCTCTTTCTCTCCCTCTCCCTTAGCCCCTTCAGGCAGTGCAGTGTCTTCTCAGTAACTGGAAGACCCCAGCCCAACCTTGAATTCCACCCACCCCCACCCCCATGGTAACCTAGGCAGTACACCCCTTAAATGAACATAATTGGGTGCATATATTTAAAACGGGGTTGCAAAATGTGACTGAAACATTGCAGTGCCATTAGAACAGTCAATGCTACCTTGTGCATATATAATAAATGAGGACCATTCCGATATATTATTTAAAAGGCCCAAACTTTAAATACATATTATTCGGAATTATTTAAAACGCTAATAGCAACCACTAAACTAAGGATAATGGGACTGTAATAGGGCGAATACAGGTACAAAATGGTGAATTAAAATAAGATGAATCAATAACGCATGGATTTGCAACAACCTCCGTCCCCAAATAGAAAGTGCCTCCTTTCCTTTTGATGCAACCCCCATGTATGTGCCCACCTGTTTTCTCTGAAGGTTTTGGGGGCTGCAAACTCTTGCTTTTAAGGTGAGAAGAAGAAAAAGAGGAATGATATGGGTGAGTGAGCCGAGCCAGATTAGCCTGTCAAATGCCTTTTTGAATACAGGGTATGAATGCAGGATATATCAGTTACACAGGCAAAGACCGGAATTTAAAAAAAATCATGGTAAATATTAACACGTGAACTCATAACGGTAACTATATTACGATAACACTTGTATTAAATATAATTGTATTAGTATAACCAAATAGTTTAAACTGGGGTTTTTCTTATATGTTGGCCTATTTACTCTGTTTCCCTGAAAATAAGCCCTCCCCGGATAATAAACCCAATTGGGCTTTTGAGCGCATGCGCTAAAATAAGTCCTCCCTGAAAATATTGCAACACAGCAGCAGCCATGAGGTGACTATGCTCGCCTCCTCCTCCTGCACCTCAAAAATAATAAGACCTCCTCAAAAATAAGGCCAAGCGCTTATTTCTGGGGTGAAAAGAAAATAAGACCCTGTCTTATTTTCAGGGAAACACAGAACATTTTGTAGATTATCATACTTATAGTTGAAAACCATCTCTATTTTAATACAGACATTCATAGTCTTTTTTCCTCTAATTCCTACCCATTGTCTCTAGCCACTCATAGAAGCTGTTCCATATCAGGTAATATTCTGCGTCTTCTTTATCCTTAATTCTAAAAGTTAACCTATCCATTTCAGCAGATTCTAAAAAATTTCCTCGTCTGGCGGAGTGTTTTCATTTCTCTAGTATTTGCCAAATATAATCCTTGTTGCTGTCAGTATATGTAAAACTAAATATATGGTCCCTTTATCCTAACCCTCTGAGATCATGTGACCAACGGTCATAAATATGAACCAGTTGCCAAGCGTCTGAATTTCGATCACATGACCCTGGGGACGCTGGAAAGGTTCTAACCGTGAAAAAACGGCCCTAAGTCCCTTTTTTCAGTGCCGTCGTAACTTTGAACGGTCACTAAACAAATTGTCGTAAACCGAGAACCGCTTGTAACTAACACAATGGTCCCCAACCTTTCCATCTTGGCGGCCCAGCTCAGCACCAGGAGGTGTACGTGAGCGTGCTTGCCCATGCGTGAAGCTCCACTGACCCGAGTGGTGGGCGCTTGCACTCGCGTAGGAAGCTGGACTTGCGTGAGCGCCCTCCCTCCACACACCTTCGGGTGTGAGCACGAGGGGAAGCTCCATGTGGCCCACTTTCAAACAGGCCCGCGTCCCAATGGCGGGCTTCGACTCGGGCCTTTGGGGACCCCTGATCTAACAGAGCCCAGGCAAGAAGAGTTTTGTTTTATTTATTTATTTTATTTTATTCACCGTATTTTTCAGAGCATAAGACGCACCTTTTCCCTCCCCAAAAAGAGAGTGAAAATCTGGTTGCCTCTTATACACTCAATGCAGCATTTTTGGCCTCCTGAAACCCTGCCCCGGGCATCCCATTTTTCTCAAAAATAGGTGCCCAGAGAGTTTGGAAGGCTTGTAGAGTGCTCCTGGGGGCTGGGGAGGCAAAAACGAGTAAAAAATGGACCCGTTTTTAACAAAAATAGGAGTGTTTTGGCCCTCCCCAGCCCCCAGGAGCACTGCAGGCCTTCCAAACTATCTGCACGCCTTGTTTTTCACAAAAAAAAACCCAACTGTGGACCACTGAATATAGCATTTTTGGCCTCTTGAAACCCTCCCCCGTGCATCCCATTTTTCTCCAAAAGGGATGCCCAGAGGGTTTGGGAGGCTTGTAGAGTGTTCCGGGGGGGCATGGAGGGCAAAAACCTTTTTTTTTCCAATGTACCTCTTCAAAATCTTGGTGCGTCTTATACTCCGGTGTGTCTTACAGTCTGAAAAATACGGTAGTTTCTCAAACGAGATAACAGGTCTAAGTATAAACACGAACCCAGGAAATGGGTACGAATAAATGGGGACGGTAGGACGGGGACGGTAGGCACGCTGGTGCACTTATGCACGCCCTCTTTACGGACCTCTTAGGAACAGGGGTGAGGTCCCCGGTAGACAGTTTGAGGTTGAAGTTACGGGAGTTTGAGGATGTAACAACGGAGTCGAGTCGAGCATTCCGGGCGTTGACCACTCTGTGGCTGAAGTCATATTTTCTGCAGCTTGGAGCGGTTTACCTTGAGTGTGTATCTATCCTTTGTCCGCGTATTGTTGCGGTTGACGTTGAAGTATTCGTTGACAGGTCATTGCCAAACCCAGAGCCAAATTCTGCCGTGTGAGGGCCAGGCAGTGGAGAAATTTAAACTCTTAATGCTTTAAGGATTTAAAAAGGGGATTTGGGATGCCAGCATGCGTATGAGGGTTTTTGCATCCTTGCTTATCTGTGATGTGCCCACTAAATCTTAGGTTTCACTCCTATTGCACTCGGGCTGGGCACAGAAGGAGCGCCAGAAAACGATTACAAGGGGAAAGGATTAAAATAAAATAAAATGTGGCGGGGGGAGCAGCCGCAGAGCGCACAGCAATTTACCGTCGAATTTCCAGAGGTCCCTTGCCCCACCCTCCATACAGAAGGGCATCTTCAAATGAAGTCTTCTCCCCTTCAGGTTTAATAACTTTGCTCGACACTTCACCCTTTCTCCCCGCGTCTCTGACAAGCTTCCCCGGATCTCGCCCGATGATCCGTCAAAAATTCTCCCTTTTGTGCACCGGGAGAGCTGGGGGGGTGTCCAAGTTTTCCCCTCCCTCCCTCCCCTCGCGCTCCCGTTTTAATAACGCAGCCGAAGCTCATCTGCCTTCATCTGTCCCTTCCCTCTTCTCCAGCCTCCATGAGTTCACTGGCAACGCTCATAATTATGCATATAAGATATAAACAGAGCTGTTTAATTATCCTTCGCCACATCAGTGACAGAGTAATTAACAAACATTGCAAGATCAATGAGGAGAAGGCTGACCTTCAGTTTCTTTGATAGGGAAAAGCCCTTGCCTGTCGCCAGCACAAGGTGATGGAGTTTGGGCTGGCACTTAAGTTTGTTTTAATTCCCCAGGCTCTTCCTCCTCTCCCTTCCCCCGCCCTATATATATGTGTGTGTGTGTGTGTGTGTGTGTGTATTTGTGTTACAACCCCTGGTATGCCCAAATATGGGAGGGGACTCACTACTCCCCCTATCTGTCTATCGGCTCACTGCAGGAGACCATCCAGGCAGAAAACCGTATTTTTAATGTTGCCTTTTTATATTTGTGTTGTATTTGTGCTGATAAATAAATGGAGACTAGTATAGATCTATTTCAAGCTATTTAGCTCTCATCAGGTAGCTATTTTGCTCTCATCAGCTAGTTCAAATCCCAGTCAGGGTATGGCTAGCTGATGAGAGCTAAATAGCTTGAAATAGATCTATACTAGTCTCCCTTTATATATTTATCAGCACAAATACAACATATATATATATATATATATTGGGCATACCAGGGGTTGTAACACACACACACACACACACACACACACACACACACACACACACATACATCCACCTTTTTTCTTTGCAATATGCATTTCTGCGCACACTTCTCCAACATGGAGTTACAGGCAACAGGAATGACTTTAGGGAACGTGAAGGAGACTGTCTGACCAGAGGGAATTTTATAGCTCCATATGGCAGGGATTTTTTTTTTAAAATAACAGCCTGCTTTTTCTAAGTCTTGATCGACAAAGGTTCCCACCCAAAACGTGTGCCAGGTTGTAGTAAGACGAGGAGGGAAATTCAAGGAGGAGCTTTTGATCCGCCACAAGAGCAGAATGTGACACACACACACACACACACACCGGTAGCTGATGTGTGCAAGTGTGGTGGGCCCCTGCAGAGGCACGAGGCATCAGGCCATAAAAACCAAGCTGATTTATTTAATAAAGCCATCCTTGGATTATTTTGATATTAGGTGGATGGATCGATGGATGGATGGATGGATGGATGGAGAGAGAAGAGATTAGAGAGAGAGACAGACAGAGAGACATAGAATAGATTAGATGATAGATAGATAGATAGATAGATAGACAGACAGACAGACAGACAGACAGACAGACAGACAGACAGACAGATAGATGGATAGATAGATGGATAGAAAGATAGACATAGATAGAATAGAGAGGTAGGTAGGTAGGTAGGTAGGTAGGTAGGTAGGTAGGTAGGTAGGTAGATAGATAGATAGATAGATAGATAGATAGATAGATAGATAGATAGATAGATAGATAGATAGATAGAGAGATAGATTAGAGAGATAGATAGATGATAGATAGATAGATGATAGATAGATAGATAGATAGATAGATAGATAGATAGATAGATAGATAGATAGATTGATAGATAGATATAGAATAGAGATGTAGGTAGGTAGGTAGGTAGGTAGGTAGGTAGAGATAGGTAGGTAGGTAGGTAGGTAGGTAGGTAGATAGATAGATAGATAGATAGATAGATAGATAGATAGATGATAGATAGATAGATAGATAGATAGATAGATGATAGATAGATAAATAGATAGATAGATAGATAGATAGATAGATAGATAGATGATAGATGGAGATAGAATAGAGATATAGATAGATAGATAGATAGATAGATAGATAGATAGATAGATAGATAGATGATAGATGATAGATAGATAGATAGATGATAGAATAGAGAGATAGATGATAGATAGATAGATGATGGATAGATAGATAGATAGATAGATAGATAGATAGATAGATAGATAGATTAATAGATAGATATAGAATAGAGAGGGAGGGAGGGAGGTAGATAGGTAGATAGATAGATAGATAGATAGATAGATAGATAGATAGATAGATAGATAGAGATAGATAGAATAGAGATATAGATAGAAAGATTAGATAGATGATAGATAGATAGATAGATAGATAGATAGATAGATAGATAGATAGATAGATAGATAGATAGATAGATAGATGGAGTATACATTAATATGAAATTTCATTTCATACACCTCTCAAAGAATCACCACCTACAATATACACTACATAACCATGACTAAATAAATAAATAAATAATCATGCATATGTCCACGTATATTATATGACACAGAGAAACAGCAGAGTCTACTTTGGATGCATACATGTACATGGCGACCTGGCAGTAGATTCGGACAGTGAGGAGGTTGGGGAGGAACCTGGGCCAGTCCTGGAGTCTGGGGAAGGCTCTGAGGAGGGCTCTGTGTCGGAGGCAGAGAGGGGGCCAGGGCCGTATGCCAGTTATCAGCTGCCTTCGGAGTAAGACATCAGTGAGGCAGAAGAACAGCTGGAGCCTGTTCCTAGTATGCACATGCGCAGAGTGGTCAGACAAGGGAACAGCTAAAGAACAGGGGTCAACTTGGGAGTAAGGCCACAGGTGGACAATGAATGGCCCCTTCCAGAGGAAATAAAAGAGGAGCGAAAGGGGAGTGGAGTTTGCAGGAGAAAATTAGTTCCCTTAATTGGTTCGTGACTCTCCGAGACTCCTGGCCAAGTTTTGCAGATATCGGCCTGGCAGCTCTCCAAGCCAGATAAGGTCTGTGACTGTAAATCCTCCCTTGAAAGACTTTGCTGGAGGTGAACGAGCAGAATTCACAGTCAATTAATAAAAGGGATTTTTGTCAGGACCAGGAGTTTGCTTCCTGCTCTTGGGAAGCCTCGGGCAGAACAGTTTCCTCCTGACAATGTGATTCTCAAAGTTTACTTACTCGAGTAGTAGGCAGGACTCAAATCCTGACGCATGAAAGAGGGAGGCATAGTTAAGAGGTCTCCAGCTGTGGGTAGCAAAGAAAGGCATGCTTGACCTGGAGAGATCTTCTCAGACCTTTTCCCCATAACCTATCTTATAATTTCATCTAGCGCCTTTTATGACTTGCCCCACTCTTTCTCTATTTTCCTGCCCATGATGGATTTCCTTGCTGCCATTTTTCGGCGTCGCTGCTCGGTTTCTTTGGATTTAATAAAATGTGGATTTTAAAAAAAAAAATCATTCATTTGCGGTTAGTTAAATCACTTTTGAAATTAACGTGAATCGACGCGACAGATCATACGCTTTTAAGCGGTGGCCGGGGAAATCTCGCCGTCTTTCGTGGTGGGGCGGATGTAGCCTAGCAGTCAACCCCCCCCCCCCCAGTCAAAGGGTCCCGAAATGTGCACACAGTTTAGGATAACAGAGTTGGAAGGGACCTTGGAGGTCTTCTAGTCCAACCCTCTGCTTAGGCAGGAAACCCTACACCACTTCAGACAAATGGTGATCCAACATCTTCTTAAAAATGTCCAGTGTTGGAGCATTCACAACTTCTGGAGGCAAGCTGTTCTGTTGATTAATTGTTCTCACTGTCAGGAAATTTCTCCTTAGTTCTAAGTTGCTTCTCTTCTTGATTAGTTTCCATCCATTGCTTATCCTCCTACTCTCAGGTGCTTTGGAGAATAGCTTGACTCCCTCTTCTTTGTGGCAACCCCTGAGATATTGGAACACTGCTATCATGTCTCCCCTGGCCCTTCTTTTCCTTAAACTAGACATCCCCAGTTCCTGCAACCATTCTTCATATGTTTTAGTCTCCAGTCCCCTAATCCTCTTGGTTGCTCTTCTCTGCACTCTTTCTCAGTTGCCAGGAAAGTAAAGGACACCTCCCCCCCATACACAGACCTCATCCTGCCCCCTTCCCTTTAGCTCTGACTTCTGAGTGCTGTGTGAAACAATTTTGGTGTCTGTGTGAAAATTCACACGTCTATCGGGAACTTTCGTGTGTGTTGAGGCTTCTCCATAGCGGTCCCTGACCGGCGATTGTTGTTAGCAACCTGTGACACCCCCCCTCTCAAACCCCATCAGTTACCACCTGTTCACTCATCATCACCCCCCCCTCCCCACAAATCTGGACCCGCTCCTCATCCTCGTTCCATCCAGGAAGCTTTGTTTGGGACCTTCTTCCCACCTTCCAAATCCCGAGGCGTTTTGCTCCATTTTGCCTCTTGGCTTTTTCCTTCCATATATAGTGCGCTGCTCTCGGCTATTTTTAGTCCCCCCCCCCCTTGGGTGGTGTTTGTGTGAGTGTGTTGTGTGCCCTCCCCACCCTCTACTCCCCCCACCTCCTTTTTTTTGGCTAATTCTGGATCCTTTGTGCTACGTTCCAACAGAAAGATGAACTTCCTCGCCCCTCATGCGCGCATATCTCTTCTTTGGCAATGCCCACAAATGGACAGGTGGCAGAGATGAAGAGAGGAGGGAGGGAGGGGGGGAACCGTCTCTTCCAAACCTCTTATCCCAACAAGGGAGTCCGTCCAAGCGACAACAGCGACACTGTGAGAGGATTTAGCAGCGAGAGTCCAGAAGTGGCCTCTGAAAAGTTTGCAATTGAGCATTAATCCATGCACTGCCGAGATCCTAATTTTACAGGATCCCCTTCTGTGCATAATCCCCGGCTCCTCCAGAGTAGAACCGTCAGTGTGCAGATAGAGCTAGGTGGGGGTGGTTAAAATGACTAGTAGGACCCCATAATCCCCCAAACCTGGAATCATTTAGAATACAGAATAACAGGGTTGGAAGGGACCTTGTAGGTCATCTAGTCCAACCCCCCCCTCCGCCCAAGCAGGAGACCCTACACCATTTCTGACAGATGGCAGTCCAGTCTCTTCTTGAAAGCTTCCAGGGATGAAGCTCCCCCAACGTTCTGAAGGCAACTTCTGTTCCGTTGGCTGATTGTTCTCGCTGTCAGAAAATTCCTCCTTATTTCCAGGTTGAATCTCTCCTTGTTCAGTTTCCATCCATTATTCCCTTGTCTGGCTTTTGGGGGCTTTGGAAAATAGCTTGATCCCCCTTCCTCTCTGGGGCAGCCCCTCAAATATTGGAAGACTGCTCTCCTGTCTCCCCTGGTCCTTCTCTTCACTAGACTAGCCAGGCCCATGTTCCTTCAACTGTTCTTCGTAGGTTTTAGTCTCCAGTCCCCTCATCATTCTCTTCTCTGCACTCTTTCCATGGTCAAGATATTGTTGGCACGCATTATCGGGCAATGTACAAAGATTAAAAATGGAGTTTGTGTGGAAATAGCAACGCAAAAGAACACGGGGGCATGGCAGGAGGGAGGGAGGTTCAAAACCCATGTTAGAAAAAAGCCTGGAAACCAACTTTTACTGAAGGTAGTGGGTCGATCATCACCGAGTTTAAACAGGCCACCGTCCGGCAAAAATAGAAAAACAGAAATGAGATAAAACAAATAAATGCATTTAGTTTCCCCTTGGGATTTCGCCTCCGTTCCTCCCTTCGTTTGGAGGCTGGCACGGGTACCACTGCCCTGGGGGCGGGGAGCTATGGGTGAGTCACTGGGGTGAAAAGGGATGAGACCCGTAAAACTGGAGGAGCAGGGAAGGTGGAATTAGCGAGGATGGGAAGGGGGGGGGAAATCTTAGTCCTGGGATTGTCTCGGATGAGGGACGAGGTTTGGAGCACGCCGGGGAAGGGCAGAGGCGCTGCCGAAAGCTTTTGAGGAAGGAGGGAGCCCCTTTGATGTGGTGGCTGAGAAAACAACAACAGGGAGCCTGGAAGTGGCGCACAAAGGCGAGGAGAGGATGTGGCACAGGCAGCCACAACCGTGTTAGAAACACGGAGGTGGAATTCAGGGTGATGCTTGAACAAGTTCGCGCACCTCTGTCGGGGCAGTCAGGAGAGGTGGGAGTGAGTCTGCCTGCCTGCCTGCCTGCCTGCCTCTCTCTCTCTCTCTCTCGCTCTCTCTTTCTCTTTCTTTCTCTCTCCCTCCCTCTCTCTCTCTCTTTCCCTCTCTCTTTCTCTTTCTTTCTCTCTTTCTTTCTCTCCCTCCCCCTCTCTTTCTTTCTCTTTCTCTCTTGTTCTCTATCTCTCTTTCTCTTCTTTCTCTTTTTCTCTTTCTCCCCCCTCTCTCTTTCTCTCTCTTTCTCCCTCTCTATCTCCCTCTCCCCCTCTCTCTTTCTTTCTTTCTCTCTTTCTTTCTCTCTCTCTTTTTCTCCCTCTCTCACTCTTGCTCTCTCTCTCTTTCCCTCTCTCTTTCTCTTTCTCTCTCTCTCTTCCTTTCTTTCTCTCTCTCCCCCTCTCTTTATTTCTCTTTCTCTTTCTCTCTCATTCTCTATCTCTCTTTCTCTCCCCATCTCTCTCTCTCTCTTTCTCTTTTTCTTTCTCACCCCTCTCTCATTTTCTCTCTTTCTCCCTCTCTCTCTCCCTCTCCCTCTTTCTTTCTCTCTTTCTCTCTCTTTTTCTCTCCCCCCTCTCTCTTTCTTTCTCTCTTCCTCTTTCTCTCTCTCTTTCTCTCCCTCCCTCCCTCTGTTTTTTCTCTCTCTCCCTCCCTCCTCTCTTTCTCCACATCCCCCAGCCCTTTATCCTCTCCCCCACCAACCCCCTGCAATGTAGCATCAAAGGCTTTTCCCACTTCCTCCTCTGTCTTTTTCAGCCGCCCCCCAGACCCTCCCCCCCCCAACACCTCTTAACAAGGGATTTGAGGTTTATTTATTTTTTCCCCTTTTTCTTTTCTGGAAGCTCCAGTGGGACATGCAAAGCACCGGCTGCAATATGCTTTGGCAGCAGCGCTACCCTTGATCTTAACCCAAAGGCCGAGCGCGGCTTCCCCAGCTTTCAAGCTGAGGTCTTTCCCCGCAACCAAATGTAGGGAGAGCACTGGCATTTGAACCCGCTCCTTTTTGGCTGCCTGGTGATTTTAAAATCTCCACCCTCAGCTCTTGGGGAACAGCTGTCTTCTTCTGAGCCAGACAGATGTGAGACGGCCGCTGACGCCGTCATCCTCACCGTCCAGGATTTCGGAAGGAAAGCCGTGCATGCTGGCGCATGAGAAGGGCTTCTCCCCTCCTTCCCGCCGATAGATAAAAGCCACTCTAGCTTTCTGCTTCCCCAACGGTGACCAACAGCTCTGCCTGGCCAGGACCATTGGTGGTCCAGAAGGCAGGAGAAACCATCTCCTTCCTCCTCTCTTTCTCTCTCTTTCTCCCTCTCTCTCCGCGTTGATTTTCTCGCAGCGATGTGGCTGTTACGTCGCTTCTCCTGTTTGCTCTCTTTAAAAAAAAACTGCACAAAAAGGTTTACATTGGAACCGCGCGCGTGTTTTCATAATCCGGCAATGTTTGTGATCTGAGGGCCATCAACCACTCAAGAGTGCAGCACATAAATTTGGCGAGATAAACAAACAGGGAAAAGAGACAGACGAAAGAAGGCCACTTCAATCCTAGGAAGCCACGGCAGATAATATGCCCCAGCCTTCTCAAAACGCAGCAGCCTTTTCTAATTCTATTTGGACTTTAGAATAGAATATAGAATAGCAGCGGAGTTGGACGGGACCTTGGAGGTCTTCTAGTCCAACCCCCTGCTCCAATCTCTTCCTTAAAAACTTCCAGTGTTTGAGCATCCACAACTTCTGGAGGCACTGATTAATTGCTCTCACAGTCAGGAAATTTCTCCTTTAGTTCTAAGTTGCTTCTCTCCTTGATTAGTTTCCACCCATTGCTTCTTGTCCTGCCTTCAGGTGCTTTGGAGAATAGCTTGACTCACTCTTCTTTTTGGCAGCCCCTGAGATATTGGAACACTGCTATCATGTCTCCCCTAGTCCTTCTTTTCATTCAACTGGAGTCTCAGAATCTTTTTTTACATCGCAACAACCAAAACTGAATGAATGAATATATATCAACTGATAAGGAGGCGAGCCTGTGGCTTAGTGGCTAAGACTCCTGCCTAAGATATAATACAGCCCAGGTTCAAATCCCAGTAAGGGTATGGCTAGCTGATGAGAGCTAATTAGCTCGAAATAGATCTATACTAGTCTCCCTTTATTTATTTATCAGTACAAATACAACACACACATATATATATGTGTGTGTGTGTGTGTGTGTGTGTGTGTTGTATTTGTACTGATAAATAAATAAAGGGAGACTAGTATAGATCTATTTCGAGCTAATTAGCTCTCATCAGCTAGCCATAACCTTACTGGGATTTGAAGAGGGAGTAGTGACATTCCTCCCATATTTAGGCATACCAGGGGTTGTATATAGTACATATATAATGCCTCCCCTCTTCTTCCCTTTCCTACCCTCTCTCCTACTCTTCCTTCACCTCCATTTCTTCCACTCCTTTTCCCTTTCTTCTTTCCCAATCCTTTCTTCTCCCCTCTTCCTTCTTTTCCCTCTCCTCCTCCCTCCATTCCCTCTTTCCGTGGTTGGTTTGCACGGCCTGGTAGATGGCATGCCGCGGCCCTAAAGTTGGGGGAACCCCTGCTCTAGATGTCAGACACCTCATTCCCAAAGCCAGAAATGCTTTTTTTTTCTCTTGCGGCTTTTCCTTCAATAACCTTTCATAACCACAATATAAGGATATAGTGTTGTGATGGTGAGAGAGGCACGCATGGCCCTGTCTGTGCGCACGTGTGCCGTCGCCAATTACTCTTCTGGTTTCCGGCATGCCACTGGTCTTTGTGGGCGCTGGAGAGCCAGAAAACTGCCCTAAAACAGCCTGAAAAATGGCCAAAACCCAGGCCATTTTGGGGGGCCTTTTGGGGCCATTTTCAGACAGTTTTTCACGCATTTTTGGGGATGTTTTCTGGCGTGAAGACCAGTGGGTGCGCTGGAAACCAGAAGAGCAGCTGGTGACAGCATGCGTGCCCACACAGAGGGCTCTGCGTGCAACCTATGTGTAGCAAAGGTTTGCCATCACAGGACATTCAGGCCAAAAACAGCCTTAAAAACAGCCTGAAAACAACCTGAAAACGGCCCGAAAAACAGCCTGAAAACGACCTGAAAATGGCCTGAAAAACAGCCAGAAAATGGCCCGAAAACAGCCTGATAAAAGCCTGAATATGGCCCCCAAAAAGCCTGCAAACGCCCCCCCCCCAAAAAAGCCTGTAAACGGCATGAAAAAACAGCCTGAAAACAGCCCGAAAAAAGCCTGAAAACGGCCCGAAAAACAACCTGAAAACAGCCTGCAAACGGCCTGAAAAACAGCCTGAAAACGGCCTGAAAAACAGCCTGAAAACGGCCCGAAAAACAGCCTGAAAACGGCCCTAAAACAGCCTGAAAACGGCCCAAAAATCAGCCTGAAAACGGCCCGAAAAACAGACTGAAAATGGCCTGAAAAACAGCCTGAAAACGGCCCAAAAAAGCAGCCTGAAAACGGCCCCGAAAAACAACCCCAAAACGTCCCAAACAAAAGCCTGAAAATGGTCTGAAAAACAACCTGAAAATGGCCCGAAAAACAGCCTGAAAATGGCCCAAACAAAAGCTTGAAAACAGCCCAAGAAACAACCTGAAAACAGCCTGAAAAACAGCCTGAAAACGGCCCGAAAAACAGCCTGAAAACAGGCATGCACGCACTGGCCAGCTGGTCTTTGGGTTTCCACTGCTCCGTCATGCCCAAAGACCAGCTGGCCGACACGCATGCACCTGCCGGAAACCTGAAGATGGCTAACTGGTGTTAGGGTATACGATGCTACGGCGCGCGCACAGGCACATGCGTTCAGGTTTGTGCCACTGGGGTGCTGAAAAGGTTTGCCATCACTGATATTGTGAAATGTTCTCTGTAGGATCGGCATTGCTTGCCTTCTGTAAGTGCTCAGCTGCAGCTTCTCCAAGCTGGGTGTAATTGAGACGGTCCCTGGGTGTCATTTGACTGCTCCCCAGGGCCTGGCAATCAGCGGGATATTGCCTCTCCAACAGGGAGAGTCAGTCCATCAGCTTGCTTGGCTGATTATCGGGGCCTCCCTTTTATCTCTGGGATTGTGCATTTGGAAGCATCTGTCAGACCGACGATAGAGTCCCAGGTAGAGCGCGTGAGATGGCGTTGGGAGATTGGAGTCCCTTCTCTGCACTCCAGCTGCCTTCGCTTGCTCTTCTCTCAAGGGCACAAGGGGAATAATCAGGATAATCCAACGTTGGGGGCCTTCCAGTCTCGTATTCATACTACCCTGTCTGCCAGCCTTTCAGGAGTTGGTTCTGACAACCGGCTTCTGGGTAAGGTAAAGGTTCCCCCCGCGCATATGTGCTAGCCATTCCCGACTCTAGGGGGCGGTGCTCATCTCCGTTTCAAAGCCGAAGAGCCAGCGCTGTCCGAAGACGTCTCCGTGGTCATGTGGCCGGCATGACTCAACGCCCGAAGGCGCACGGAGTGCTGTTCCCTCCCCACCAAAGATGGTTCCTATTTTCCTCCTTGCATTTTTTAACGTGCTTTCGAACTGCTAGGTTGGCAGAAGCTGGGACAAGTGACGGGAGCTCGCTCCGTTATGCAGCGCTAGGATTCGAACGGCTGAACTGCCGACCTTTCTGATCGACAAGCTCAGCGTCTTCGCCCCTGAGCCACCCCGTCCCTTGTTGGGAGAATGTTGACGATACATTTTATTGAATTTATCTTCAACGGTCTCCCATTGTTGGCCCTTCACTTGGTCAACACTATCCAGAGGTTGACTGTCAGAATAGGACAGGACCTTAGTGGGCAGTATTAATTAATTGATCAATCAATCAAAACATAGCGGGAAGGGACATTGGAGGTTTCTACTCCAGCCCCCTGCTCAAGCAGGAGATCCTATATCATTTCAGACAAATGAATGCCCAGCTTCTTCTGAAAAACCTCCAGTGATGAAGCACTCACAACTTCTGAAGGCAACTTCTGTTCCACGGGTTAACTATCCTCATTGTTAGGAAGTTTCTCCTGAATCCCAGGTTGCTTCTCTCCTTAGTTAGTTTCCACCCATTGCTTCTTGTTCTACCCTCAGGTGCCTTGGAGAATAGTTTGACTCCCTCTTCTTTGTGGCAACCCCTGAGATATTGGAACAATGCTATCATGTCTCCCCTAGTCCTTCTTTCTCTTAAGCTAGACATACCATGTTCCTGCAACCGTTCTTCCTATGTTTTAGCCTCCAGTCCCCTAATCCTCTTCGTTGCTCTTCTCTGCGCTCTTTCTAGAGTCTCAACGTCTTTTTTAAAAAAAACTGGAGTGTCGTCTTACCGAGGCATTATAAAGTGGCATTGATACTTTACGCAACCTTAATTCGATCCCTCTGTTTACACAGCCGAGGTTTTATTAGCTTTTCTTTGGGGGGGGGGGGGGGCTGCTGCCAAAAATGTTTCCAAAAAATTATCAAAAACTGTATTTAAAAAATTATCAAAAAAAATTATATCTAGGGATGGATAAGGCATCCCGAGTCGGTTGGCAGCAAATGAAGGAGGGAAAGTCATCACCCATGTTTTTATACACCACAACTTAACAGAATAACAGAGCTGGAAGGGATCTTGGAGGTCTTCTAGTCCAACCCCCTGCCTAGGCAGGAAACCCTACACCACTTCAGACAAATGGCTATCCAACATCTTCTTAAAGACATCCAGTGTTGGGGCATTCACAACTTCTGGAGGCAACTTCTGTTCCACTGATTAATTGTTCTCACTGTCAGGAATTTTCTCCTTAATTCTAAGTTGTTTAAAGCGGCTTTTTTTTTTTTTATTTAGGGAAATCTTGTTGTTCTTTCCAAGCTGACATTCGGTTTGTTGTCATTTTCCAAACGCACAAGTTCCGTTTAGACAACTCCATTAATAACCATGGGTAGACCTACCCCGATTCAGAATGCATCTGGGACAACAAATTAAACAACTTAATTGTGAACAGAATGACGAATATGTGTTTGTTATACAGGCTTCTTCACCCACGCTCATTCGCACCGTCAATCAAAACGTCTTTCTAGCTACTTTGTCAAAAACTTCCATATTTTTTCCGATGGTTCCTTCGGCCCTCCTTCTTTTCTTTCTGTCCCCATCTCCCTGCTTTGTTTTTTTTTGGGGGGGGGGATAGGTGTGAACGGAGTCGCTTCAATGCCAGTCTCCCCCACGCAGGCAGGGTAGCTCCTGGTGCCTTTGGCATATTCGTACCGACCTCACTTCCAGGAAAATGACTTTTTCCTTCATCTTAGGCCAAGGCGGGGAGCGTGGAGGCATTTACGAAACTTTGTTTAATGTACTGAAAAGCCATCGGCTAGAACATTTAGGAAATTGATTTTCCTGGCATTGATGAACTCTTTTTATTTTACCCCAGTATTAATTACTTTTTTTATTTTTTTTAAAAAAAAAACAAATTAATTTAAGTGTCGTAAAAACCAAACAAGTGAGCCAAACATCAGCCGGTCGTGTTTCGCTCCTTCTCTCCCGCTCACCCTCCCCAATTCCCCCACCACCTCGCCCGGCTGCAGCTGGCAAACGCGGAAGGCAAGGCAGGAATGAGATCACGGGTTCGTATCGGTTCGTATCGGTTCGTACGAACCGGTTGTAAAAAAAATCACGGGTTCCTACCGGTTCGTATCGGTTCGTACGAACCGGTTGTAAAAAAATAATAATGAACCTGGCGAATCGGTTTTTCCGACGATCAGCTGTGATGCGCGATTTATCTTAGCTAAACTAGCAGGATGTTCTGCTTTCTGGCGAATCCTAAATCGTGTGGCACAGAGGATTCTCCCCCTCGCTGTTCTACTTACCTTACCTTTTGGACACTCTGCGCATACATTTGTCATTCCGTTTACAGGGTTATAAAATACCATTTGGTTTGCTTTGTTTACCTGTTTTGACACCACTTTCTTTTTCCTTTCTTTTCTCCCTCCCTCTCTTCTCTGCTTTCTTCCTTCCTCTCTCCCTTCCTTCTTCCCTTACCTCCCCCCCATTCCTCTCTCCCTCTTCCCCTTCCTACCCTCTCTCCTTCTCCCTTCCATCTTCCTCTCCTCTATCTTCCTTCCCTCCTCTTCCTCTCATCTCCTCCTCTCTTCCTTTCTTTTTCTATTGTGGTACATGTCTCTTCCGCCTCTTAATTTTTATTTTCTCGGGGTGGTATTTCCACAGACCCAAAAATAGTTGAATATCATTTCTTGTTCCCTTTCCTTCTCAAATCTATCCTAATTATGTTTTTCCCCTTTTGTATCTTACTTTTGAATATATACTTATTTATTTATTATTACCCCTTTCTACCTAATGGCGTATCGGCTGGGTTCCATAACTTCCTCTTACTTTCTTTTCTGTATGTTTCCTCTAACCATTCATAAAAATCTTCCCCATGTTTGAAGTACATCAATTCCTCTTTATCCTTTATTGTCAAAGTCAATCTGTCCATCTCTGCGGAATCTAGATTTTTTATTATTATTATTATCTCCTCCTCTGTCGGCACCTTACTTAATTTCTGAGTGACACGTTTTCTGTCTTTCTGTCACTTACTCCAGGGGAGACGTCCTCTCTGCGAGATTACGCCACTACCACCGTGAGCGAATTCTTAGGCCTGTTCGGCTACGAGGACCAGAACATTCGGGACGAGCTGGCTCGCAAGATTAGCTTTGAGAAGTTGAATGCGCCTACCTCAGAGAACAACCCAGGCACTGCGGCCGGAGAAGACGCCGTGAGCAAAAGAGCCCGTTTTTCCAAATACGAGGAGTACATCCGCAAGTTGAAGGCTGGGGAGCAAGTCCCGTGGCCCATTCATCCCCTGAAGACCGAAGAGCTGACCAGTAAGCTGGTCAAAGAGGGGCCCATAGGCTTGGGGCAAGCCATCCGGTTGCCAGCTCCCGAACCGGCGCTCCTGCCCGAGACGAAAGCCACCATTTTGCCTCTGCCTTCGTCCAGTAGCTCCCAGATGCAAGGGCTGATGTCGCGGGCCTCCAAGTATGATTTCTTCATCCAGAAGCTCAAGACCGGGGAGACGCTCCGGCCACAGAACGGCAACACCTACAAGAAGACGTCCAAGTACGACTTGGAGAACGTCAAATATTTGCACCTCTTCAAGCCCGGAGAAGGCAGCCCGGATATGGGAGGAGCCATCGCCTTCAAGACTGGCAAAGTTGGCCGCCCGTCCAAGTATGACGTCAGGAACATCCAGAAGGTGACGCCGGTCAAAGCGCCAGCCCCTAGCCTGGGTCCCAACCCTCTCGCCAGCACTCCCAGCAGCACCCCGGTCGCTGGCCCTGAGCAACCCGTCTCTCTGCCCTTCAGCACTCCGGAATACCTTAAGTCCACTTTCTCCAAGACGGATTCCATCACCACCGGAACTGTTTCCACTGTTAAGTAAGTCTACCGTCGGTTAATGGGGAAGACACGGGGAAGAGCAAGGCTGCTGGGCAGCAGCTTTTCTCCGACGTGGCCCCCTCTTCGCGGGGGCAAAGCTGAGAAAGACCATGTTGTCTGAGTGGTTGCAGCCCTCTGCACATCTGCAGGTTGCCAAGCTGGGGTCGAGAGCAGGGGGGGGATCCTACCGGTTAAACAACCGGTTTGCTGAGTGCGTGCGCTCCGCACCGCTCCCGCATGCCCCTGACGTACCTGATGCGCGATGCATGCGTACACGCAATTCACAGGAAAACAGCTGAGGGGTGGCAATCCACTCTGCCGCGCCTATCGGCTGGACTTCAAAAGAGGGAATATAGGTGAGTTTAGCGCATGGGCGGGCCCAGCTGATAGTTGGAGCGAACAGGTTTGCTCCCAGCTGATAGTTGGAGCTACCGGTTCGCCTATCAGCTGGGCTTCAAAAGAGGGAATATAGGTGAGTTTAGGGTAGGGACGGGCCCAGCTGAAAGTCGGAGTGAACCAGTTAGCTCCCAGCTGATAGTCGGAGCTACCTGTTCTCCCAGACCGGTCCGAACTGGTAGAATCCCACCCCTGGTTAAGACCCTATGGATGTGCTCTAGGAAAGCCTTCCATGTCCTCCTTTGACTCCGAAGGGCGACAGGGAAGACAGCGGGCGTAGAACAGGTTGAAAGGTAGATGAAATAACTTCATGGGTGAAGAGGCGCAGGTGGTAGGATCAGAGGTCTCTAACCTTGGCCACTTTAAGCCTGGCGGACTTCAACTCCCAGAATTCCCCAGCCAGCAAAGAATTCTGGGAGTTGAAGTCCTCCAGGCTTAAAGTGGCCAAGTTTGGAGACCCCCCCTGCGCTAGGTAATAGCTATGGGATCAAATACGATGTGTCACTTAAGGCTGGTCGTCCTGGATTTACGACCACAGTTGAGCCCCAAAATTCCTGCTGTGAAGTGAGACATTTGTTAAGTGAGTTCTGCCACCGTTGTTAAGCGAATTGCTGCAGTTTAAAAGTTAGTAACCCGGTTGTTAAGTGAGTCTCCATTCCCCCATCGACTTTGCTTGTCAGAAGGTCGCCAGAGGGAATCACGTGACCCCGGGACTGTGGCCGTCATAAATGTGAGTCAGCCGCAGGCAGAAATGTTGGGCTCAACTTTGGTCGTAAGTCCAGGACTACTTCTATTCCTGGGGCTGCAGGTAGTCCTTGACTTACAACATTTCGTTTAGTGACTGTTCAAAATTACAGCAGCACTGAAAAAAGAGATTGATCAGCTTTGTCACACTTAATGACCGTCCCCGCATCCCCATGGTCACATGATCGGGATTCAGACGTTTAGCAACCGACTCCTATTTACGACGGTTGCAACATCCCAGGGGTCACACAATCCCTTTTGGCACCCTTCTTAACAAGCAAAGTCAGTGGGGAAGCCTGATTCACTTAACGTCTGTGTTACCAACGTAAGAACTGCAGCGATTCGCTTAACAACGGCACCCGGGAAGGTCACAAAGTGGGACAAAACTCACTGGACGACTTGTCTCGCTTCGCAACTGAAAGTTTTGGGGCTCGGTTTTGGCCGTAAGCCGAGGACTACCTGCATTAGTGACCAGTAGGGATAAAAACGGGGCGAGGGAACCGAGACAAAAGGGTGTTTCGTAGTTTCTCTTTGGCTACAACGAGTAGCAAAATGTGAGCCTTTGGGCCTGATCCGGCCCGGATCTTCTGAGGATCTTGCACCAAGTTGGATGGTCTGAGGTAAATCGCCAAGACTTTCTTATTTTGGCGGGAAATCTTCTACAAGTGGGAATTGCGGTAGTTGAGTTCCTGAAAAAGAACTTGAGGGACCTTTTCAGCTGAGGTCCCTGCTTCTGACTTCTTTGGCCTCAGTCGATACAGCTAATCCTCGACTTACAACAGTTCTGTTTAGTGACCGTTCAGAATCAGGCTCAGAATCGAGCTGGGAGGGACCTTGGAGGTCTTCTAGTCCAACCCCCTGCTCAAGCAGGAGACCCGATATTCCGTTTCGGACAAGTGGCTCTTCAAAGCCACCGCGGCCCCAGAAAACCTGACTTTACGACCGTTTTTCAGAGTTACCGCCTCCGTAGCGTCCCCCCCCCAAGATCGTGGGATCGAAATTCAGATGCTTGGGCAACTGGCTCCTATTTATGACCGTTGCTGTGTCCTGGGGTCACGTGATCCCCTTTTGCGACCTTCAGACGAGCAAATTCAGAGGGGGGGAAGCCAGATTCACTTAACAACAGGGTTGCTAAACGTATCCACTGCAGCGATTCACTTAACAACTGTGGCAAGGAAGGTGGTAAAATGGGGCGAAGCTCACTTAGTAAACGTCTCCCGGGTCCGTTGTGGCTGTAGGTCAAGGACTACCTGTACTCAGGGATTGATCCACCCCATCCCACCCAAGCCCCTCTTTTGCCCTGGGTACAGTGGCTGGATAGCAATCGCTCTTAGACTTATATACCGCTTTGAAGTGCTTTACAGCCCTCTCTAAGCGGTTTACAGAATCAGCCTCTTGCCCCCAATAATCTGGGTCCTCATTTTACTAACCTCGGAAGGATGGAAAGTTGAGTCAACCTTGAGCTGGTCAAGATCGAACTCCTGGCTGTGGGCAGAGTTAGTCTGCAATACTGCATTCTAACCACAAGGAAGGAAGGAAGGAAGGAAGGAAGGAAGGAAGGAAGGAAGGAAGGAAGGAAGGAAGGAAGGAAGGAAGGAAGGAAGGAAGGAAGGAATAGCGCTTAGACTTGTATACCACTTCACATGGCTTTTACAGCTCTCTCGCGCTTTACAGAGTCAGCCTTTGCCCCCAACAATCTGGCTCTTTATTTGACCCACCTCGGAAGGATGGAAGGCTGAGTCAACCTTCAGCCAGTCAGGATCGAACTGCTGGCAGTGGGCAGAATTTGCTTGCAATATTGCATTATAAGAGGAAGGAAGGGAGGAAGGGAAGGGAAGGAAGGAAGAGCACTTAGACTTATATACCACTTCACAGTGCTTTACAGCCCTCTCTAAGTGGTTTACAGAATCAGCCTATTGCCCCCAACAATCTAGGTCCTCATTTTACAGACCTCGGAAGGACGGAAGGCTGAGTCAGCCTTGAGACGGTTAGGATTGAACTGCTGGCAGTGGGCAGAATTAGCCTGCAATACTGCATTCTAACCACTGGGAAGGAAGGAAGGAAGGAAGGAAGGAAGGAGGGAGGGAGGGAGGGAAGGAAGGAAGGAAGGAAGGAAGGAAGGAAGGAAGGAAGGAAGGAAGGAAGGAAGGAAGGAAGGAAGGGCACATAGACTTAGATACCGCTTCACAGTGCTTCACAGCCCTCTCTAAGCGGTTTACAGAGTCAGCCTTTTGCCCCCAACAATCCGGCTCCTCATTTTACCCACCTCGGAAGGACGGAAGGCTGAGTCAGCCTTGAGACCTGGTGAGATTCGAACGGCTGAATTGCAGGCAGCCGGCAGGCAGCAGAAGTAGCCTGCAGTACTGCCCTCTAGCCACTGCGCCACCGTGGATCACGGTTCCCAGTACCGTACAAAGCGATCCCAGGGAGTCCAAAGTCTGCTCAACACCCCACATCCAGTCACGTATGATAACCACGGTTCTCGTCGCGTGGTTTCTTTTTGTTTCTCTGAGATTCCATACTTTGAGGGGTGGGGAGCCCGAGGGAGAAGACCCCAAATAATGAAAACCGGAGCTTAAGCGAAGCCCAAGAAAAGACCCGTGCGGGAGGCATTTCCGCTCCAGAGCAGGTGCCTGATCTCCCTTGCGTGGCCCTTCCAGATTCTCCGTCCCCGTATTCCTTGGTAGGAAGCTGGAGTTGGGCTTGGCTGTAATCCAGGCCACGGAGAGAGGCCTTCCACCGCAAAACCAGCTGTGAGGCACCCGGACCTTTTAAATCACCCGTCTCAGACAAGGGCATGGAAAGGGCAGCCAGATGTGAGCCGTCAATCTCTGGAAATGCTCAGTTCCAGGGCTCTCTATCATTGGGTATAACTCATCTCTTTTCTTCCCTTCCCTTTGGTTTATTCTCTTCTCTTCCTCTCCTCCTCTCTCCCCTCCTCTCCCCTTCCCTCTCCTCTTCCTCTCTTCCTCCTCTTCTTCTTCCCTTCTCTTCCCTTCCCTTTTCCCTTCCTCTACTCCTCCTCCTCTTTCTCTTCTTCCCTTTTCTCTTCCCTTCCCTTCCCACTTCTTTCCTTCCCTTTCTCTTTCTTTTTCTCTCTCTTTCTCTCTTCCCTTTTCTTCTCCTTCTCTTTTCTTCTCTATTTCTTATTTATCCTCTTTCTCTTCTCTCTTCTCTTCCTCTCCTCGTTCCTCTCCCCTTCTCCTTCCCTTTCCTCTCCTCCTCCTCTCTTCCTCCTCCTTCTCTTCTTCCCTTCTCTTCCCTTCACTTTGCTTCACTTCCCTCTTCTCCTCCTCTCTTCCTCCTCCTCTTTCTCTTCTTCCCTTCTCTTCCCTCCTCTTCCCCCTTCCCTTTCTCTTTCTTTCTCTCTCTCTCTTTCTCACTTCCCTTTTCTCTTTCTCTTTCTCTTTTCTTATCTCTTTCTCTTCTTTTCCCCCTTTTTCTTCCCTCCCCTTCTTTCCTCCCCTCCTCCGCCTCCCCCTCACACACACAGAGTTCAGGTAAAACTTTGGCGGGGGTGGGGAAGTAGAGTGAAAGACCATATCCGTGATGTATGTGGGGCAGCCTCGGTGTGGCTTCCCTCCAGGCCATACCTGCCTACGAATCCTTGAAAGGACTAAGACAAGCCTTGTTTTCCTTGTGACCGGCAACCAAGGAAGGCAGCAGGTTACAAAAGAGGGACGGAGAGGCGAAGGGAGAGGCCACAATCCTCCTTGGACTAAGTCGGTATCAAGTGCCTGGCTAGGTGGCTCAGTGGCTAAGACTCTGAGCTCGTCGATCGGAGAGGTGGGCAATTTCGGCGGTTCGAATCCCTAGTAGCGTGGGCAGGGGGTTGGGCTAGATGACCTCCAAGGTCCCCTTCCAACTCTTGTTACTGTTTGTTTAAAAAAAATGAAAGTGGAGAATTCCTCGTTTTCTTCACCTTGGCATAGAGGAGGAGGAGAAAGGACGGATGGCATCTCCAGCTTCCAAAAACATCGAAGAGCTTGGAAAACGTCCTTCCTCCCGCCTATCTTCCTGGAAACCTGGAGCCCAGGTTTCTGTGGTTCCAGATTTCCTTGGGTCACACATGCAGGGTAAATTATAGTTTTATCGGCACGGGCCAAGCGGCCAGGTAGCTGTCCTTTGGCGAGCCAGGACTGGTGGGTGAACTTAGGTGAAAGGCTCCTTAGCGATCCGGAGACGAGGAAACCTATGTGCCCCTCTGGGCCACGTCTCTGCCCTTGGGGTGGGTGGGGGTGGCGTGGGGTGGGAGTGGTAGGGGAGGGGGGGGGCTTGGTGCTTCTCCTGATACCGCCTGGTGCTAACCATCTCTGCCCTGTGTGTGCTTCTCATTAGGAATGGATTAACCACTGACAAACCAGCTGTCACCGAAGATGTAAATATTTACCAGAAATATATTGCCAGGTAGGCCGATGTCCCTTCCCTGCTCTGCCTTGGGGTGGAGGGAGAGGGTGGAAGGGGCCTGCAGCTGCCCGTCTGGGCATAGTGTAAGCCACCAGGCAGGGGCCCTCAATCTGCTCCCTTATCTCTGACCTCCCACGGCTATTGTTCAGACCCTCTCGACCTCCCACGGCTATTGCCCTCTCTGACCTCCCACGGCTATTGCTCAGACCCTCTCGATCAACCAGTCAATCCGAATAGAGCTGGAAGGGACCTTGGAAGTCTTCTAGTCCAAGTGATGGTCCGTGGACCACTGGTGGTCCACGCAAAAATTTTGGTGGTCCGCAGAAACATTATTTGCATAGTTTTTTACATTGCACTCAATCAGGGGTCCTCAAACTACGGCCCCTGGGATGGATACGTGCAATGAAGGCTTGCGTTGCTGCAGAGAGTCTCCCACTTTGGGGTCTTTTTGTGTGGGTCAGAAGGGGGTAGAAATTCTGACTTGGGGTCTCCTTCAGCCTCCTGGTGGGAGGCTTTGGGCGAAGGCTGGAGGGAAGAGCCGCTGGTGGGGAAGAGCCGGAGGGCCTCTTTCCAGTGGGGCTGCGTCACGGCCTGGAACTGGCTGACCATCTCAGCCCGCTGAGCCTCCAGGCGCCGGTCCCTGGCCTTGCACTCCCGCAGGTCTTCCCTCTGCTTGGAAAGCCTATGCTCCTAGTCCTCAGCGAGGTGCTTCTGCTGAGCCTCCTTCTCGGTCAGATCCAATTTGAACGGAGCTGTTTTGCCAACTCTTTTCTCCTGGGGGCTGCTTAGCTCCAGCCACTGCTTCCTGTTGGGGCCCTAAGGAGCCCAGGCGAGGAGGGGCTGGGAGGGGAGGGGGGGTAGAGGCTGGTCAGGCGCTCCTCGATGTGAGTGACATCGAGTTAGCCACTCCCACCCAGTCACATGACCCCTAGCCACCTGCCTGGGGAGGGTCTAGGCAGCTGTAATCCAGAGAAACATTGCAATTCACATCTATGGGCTACTTTAGACAGAATATATATATACAGTTGTCACATTAGAAGTGAACATAAAGTCCACTCAAACTTGTAACCCAAAAGAAGTGTATCTTGGATGCACATTTTTCTTTTTCTTTTTAAAAAGGAACTTGCCTTTACCGCAAATCAAAAGAACGTTTCTTCTCTAATTCTACTGGTCACTAAACAGATTTTGCCCCTTTTGGGTACGACGTGACTCTTATCCGGAGCCTCTGTGGCCTTCACTGAGACATCATGGCATTTATTGTGACTTCTGTCCATCACTTTAAGAACTTCCTAAATCTGACTATCGTAATCCAGTTTGGTAGATAATCTCAGCAATTTAAAGCGAAGACTGGAACGGCATCGTCCTTAGCTATTCTGCTTCCCATGCCTGGAATGGCACGTTTTGTGACCCCAAAACGAAAGGACACAAAGAGAGAGAGGGGGCGAGAGAGGGGGGAGAGAAAGAGGGAGAATGAGAGAGAGGGAGAATGAGAGAGAGAGAGAGAGAGAGAGAGAGAGAGAGAGAAAGAGAGAATGAATCTATTTGCAAGGGACCAAATGGGATAACAGCACATGATACACCAGCCTTCTCCGCATCCGTTCCCTTCAAACGGGTTGGACTCTCACCAGCTCCCATCGTCCCCAGCCAGATAGGCGGAGGCATTCAGAGGGGCAGCCTAACCCCCGGAGGGGCGCCAGGTTGAGGATGGCCAGCGGCCTGTGGAGAGAAATCTCCTGTTTTTCAAATTGCCCTTCAGCTCCCTGAAAATTCGTCTCCAGCTGTAAATGATTTAACAGCACATTTAACCAGGCATCCTTCCACCAGGTAGTATCAGGGTAGTCAGAAGCAGAGTAACCAGGTGTTTAATTTCTCCTTCCCTCCCGCCTCTCTTCTTCTTTTTTTTCTTCTTCTCCTTGTCTGTCTCCCCCCCCTCTTTTAAGATCAGAATTGGTTCTGAGCCATAGGAGTAACTTTATGCGTTGCTGCATCTGAAGGGCAACTGCGATGCATGTCTCTGCGTCCACCCTGTCCGTGTGTGTGTGTGTGTGTGTGTGTGTGTGTGTGTGTGTGTGCAAGTCCCCAAGCACTTTTTTTTCTGCTCATTGTTTTCCCTGCCCAAAGTCCTTCCCCTCGGGGCCCTTAAATCACACGGTGGGGCCGGCTTGATTAGCAGTCATAAGCTCATTATTTTAAGCTGTCTCTCTCCTACAAGACAAGGAGAGAGGGGAGCGTTTGTCCTTTGCCAGCTGCGAAAGGCAGCTTCCTCTCGCCCGGCTTCCATCCGAGCCCGCATTCCTCGAGATTAGCAAGGCCAGCTCGGGGTTAAAAGTCAAAGGAGAGAGACACAGAGAGAGAGAGAGAGTGAGAGTGAGACAGAGAGAGACAGAAAGAGAGAGACAGAGACACAGAGAGAGACAGACAGAGAGAGAGACAGAAAGAGAGAGAGACAGAAAGAGAGAGACAAACAGAATGAGACAAAGTCACACACAGAGAGAGAGAGAGAGAGACAGAGAGAGACAGAGACAGAGAGAGGCAAAGAGAGACAGAGAGAGACAGAAAGAGAGAGAAACAGACACAGAGAGAGATACAGAGAGAGAGAGAGACAGAAAGAAAAACAAAGAGAGAAAGACAGAGAGAAACAGAGACAGAGAGAGACAGAAAGAGAGAGACAGAGACACAGAGAGAGACAGACAGAGAGAGAGACAGAAAGAGAGAGACAAACAGAATGAGACAAAGACACACACAGAGAGAGAGACAGAGAGAGACAGAGACAGAGAGAGGCAAAGAGAGACAGAGAGAGAGAGAAACAGACACAGAGAGAGATACAGAGAGAGAGAGACAGAAAGAAAAACAAAGAAAGACAGAGAGAAACAGAGAGAGAGAGAGACAGAGACAGAAAGTGAGAGAGAAACAGAATGAGACAAAGACACACAGAGAGAGAGACAGAGACAGAGGCAAAGAGAGACAGAGAGAGACAGAAAGAGACAGAAAGAGAGAGAGAGAGAAACAGAGAGAGAGAAACAGAGAGAGAGAAACAGACACAGAGAGAGAGACAGAGAGAGAGAGAGAGACAGAAAGAGAAACAACGAGAGAGAAAGACAGAGAGAAACAGAGAGAGAGAGATAGAAAGACAGAGACAGAGAGGCAGAGAGAGGCAGAGACAGAAGAGACACACAGAGAGAGAGACAGAGACAGAGAGAGACAGATAGAGAGAGACAGAGAGAGAGAGAGAGACAGAGAGAGAGAGATCTTGGGCGAAGGTCCCCCCCCAACGCCAGGCCATGTCCAACCGAGACAAGTGTCAATTTTGCCGTTTGTCCCGTCCAGCCGGCCCTCCTGCCTTTGAAGAGCCCTGGCTTTTCCACTTCCAAGACCCCTTTGATTTCGTCCACGTGCCGTGAAACCATCTGAAGCGTAACATGTGGAACTGTTTGGTGGGAAATGATGGAGCATCCAGAGAGAAGGCCGGGAGTGATTCCTCTAACCTCTCCTGGCCTGCTAGTCTTGTGGCAACCCAGGACCTCCCATCTATCCATCCAGCCTGTTTTTAGTCAATTTAATGCACCCGCGTGCATTAAATTGACTAGGGTTTCAAACCCCCACATTTGGGGAGGGGGAGGCACAGAGAGGGACGGCGCGGTATCTCTGGAGCACCGTGTGCTGAATCGGTTTGGTAAAAAGAGGCGCTGTGCAAAGCTGCCGGAAGAAGTTGCCTTTATAGACTTCGCCAAACGAGCCTCTCTCGCTTACGAGAAGCCTCTTCGAGGTGCAGCCAAAGTCTCTACTTTTTCGCTCCCTCTGTATTTACATTTCTTTTTTTTTTTTCCCTCGGACTTATTATTTATTATTATTGGTGCCCTAACAGATGGTTCTGCTGCAGATATTTATTTACACGAGAACTTCCCCTCCCTCCTACCCGTCACTTGTAATTGGGGTGGGTTGGGTATCCGGCAATTGGGTTTTCCCCCCCCTCCCTCTCTCTCTCTCTCTCTCTCTCTCTCTCGCTCCCCCCGTCACGCACATCATCGTTATAAAGTAATGAGCGTGTAAACAGTTGCTAAGCAGGATGACTTCTGTATTTATTATTTTTATTAGTATTTATTTATCCGGGGGTTTCTCCCGCGGCAGCCTTGGCCAAATCTGGGAAACGAGGGAATGAAAGAAAAAACGAGGATTTTGCAACGGCGGCGCTTTTGGCCGTGCTCCAGACGTCGTCCCCGTTTGAACGCTCCGCATATTTTGTTTTATTTTATTTCTTTTAGGAGATTTATATTGCTGCCCGTTCGCACACGGCGACTCAAGGTGGCTTATAAGGATGTCACAATTACAATATTGCCGTCAAATGCAAGGAGTGGTGATCCCCAGATCTTTGTCGTGCTTTTCAGTTTGATTTGTTTTCTACTGTTGCCCTGTTCTTCTCTCTGGATTGTGAGCTGATTCAGATTATTATTATTATTATCTGATGTTGCAGATATGTTCGCGGAACCTTTATATGAGTGGGGTGGGCGTATGTTGGATCATACCACCCTCTGTACTAATATCGGATTTTCGTACCCATACATCCTTGGAAAGGATCAGTGTATATAAGTGTTTATAAGAATACACACACACAGCAGGGATATAAGTGTTTATAAGAATACACACACACAGCAGGGACACGGTAGCTCAGTGGCGAAGACGCTGAGCTTGTTGATCAGAAAGGTCGGCGGTTCGGCGGTTCGAATCCCGAGCGCCGCATAACGGAGTGAGCTCCCGTTACTCGTCCCAGCTTCTGCCAACCTAGCAGTTCAAAAGCACGTTAAAAATGCAAGTAGGAAAATAGGGACCCCCTTTGGTGGGAAGGGAACAGCGTTCCATGCGCCTTCGGGAGTTGAGTCATGCCGGCCACCTGACCACGGAGACGTCTTTGGACAGCGCTGGCTCTTCGGCTTTGAAATGGAGATGAGCACCGCTCCCTAGAGTCGGGAACGACTAGCGTGTATGTGCGAGGGGAACCTTTCCCTTTACACACACAGCAAAAGTCCCTCGATGACAGTTGTGAGGCATGGATGTGGTCTGAGAAAATGACTCTTGATGATGCTACGGTTTGTTGCGGGAAATTGTTAAGAGGTTTTATTTGGTTTTTTTTTTCCACCCAGCGCTTGAACTAGGCAAGTCCCTTCTTAATATATTTTTCCACTGTAATTTGAAACAAGATACCTAGGTTGCGATGCGTAGGAGATATGCCGAAGGGACACTTCTCCGAGGTTTCCTATCGCATTCTAAAGAGACAATCTGTTTGCATCATTCCTAAAAATTCTGTTTGAAGAGCTGGTTTGCAGGGGGAAATTCAAGAGGGACAAACAACTGCCTGCAGAGTCAATTTCAGTGGAGTGTGCTTGAGCTGGGCAGGATCGTGGCCACGGATACAGTAAGAATTAGGATGCAGAGGCATAAAATCAGAAAATATGACAGATTAGAAAACAAGGAGTATCCCCTGTATGATCTTAAAAGCCTGCTATCGTATTAAATTGGGACACGGTGGCTTAGTGGCTAGGACGCTGAGCTTGTCGATCAGAAAGGTCGGCAGTTCGGCGGTTCAAAACCCTAGCGGCGTGTAACGGAGTGAGCTCCCGTGACTTCTCCCAGCTTCTGCCAACCTAGGAGTTCGAAAGCACGTTAAAAATGCAAGTAGAAAAATAGGGGCCACCTTTGGTGGGAAGGGAACAGCGTTTTGTGCGACTTTGGGAATTGAGTCACGCCGGCCACATGACCACGGAGACGTCTTCGGACAGCGCTGGCTCTTTGGCTTTGAAACGGAGATGAGCACCGCCCCCTAGAGTCGGGAACGACTAGCACATACTTGCGAGGGGGAACCTTTATCTTTTACCTTTTATCATCTTAAATAGAAATGGAATTTAAGTAGGGGATCTCTCTCTTTCTCTCTCTCCAAGTTATGTCAAGTCCACAGCATATAATGAATGATTTTAATATTTAGTTGCTTCATTGGCTAGATGAATCAATTAAGCATCTTTCTGATCTACTAAAAATCTGGCCCCAATTAAATAGGCCATAGACTTTTTCCCAACATTAATTATGTGGGTGAACCTTTCTGACAAAGGGGCGATAGGGCAGCCCAGTTTGGCTACCAGAGGCCAATGTGCTTTTCTGGGTGAAACCCATGAGTCACGGCGTGGCTGCATTAATAAATAATGCCGGTGTGTGTGTGTTTTTTTTTTCCATAAAAAAAATATTAGTTGCCGTGGCATCGATATCTATCAATATTCTTGATTTTAAACGTCTGCTTCCTACTGGGGACAGGAAGAAATAAATCCATTGGCTTTTGTACGATCGTGCACGTATTCTCTCTTTCCTCTTACTTACTTATTTAAAAGTTTGCATCCGACTCTTCTCAATATTGCCAGCAGCCGTTTTTATAGCGAGGCTCGAAGGAAAGAAAACGTCAAAATGTTTTTCTTTTTAGAAAAAAAAAATCTATCAAACACGGTGACTGTTTTGATTATAGCTGGTAGCATTGGAAGCCAGCTTAATGCCTGATTAGCCTGGCCTTTTGGCATCAGATGACGAGTGACAATTGTAGGATCGCGTGGTCTAATATTGCCGTAGCTTGAACTCTCTGTCCGTAGGAAACTTGATATATTTAAAAAAAAAGAAGCAATAACAGGACAGAATTAACAGAAATGGATGGGACCTTGGAGGTCTTCTAGTCCAACCCCCTGTTCAGGTAGGAAACTCCATTTCAGATGAATGGTTATCCAATTTCTTCTTAAAGCCACCGCTGATGGAGCATCCGCAACTTCTTGTGGCCAGCTGTTCCACTGGCCTCCTTAGTGGTAGGCTACTTCTCTCCTTGATTAATCGCCATCTTTTGCTTCTTGTCCTGCCTTCAGGTGCTTTGGAGAATAGCTTGACCCACCTCTTCTTTATGGCAGCTCATCAATTATTGAAAGGCTGCCATCCTGTCACCCCTGGTCCTTCTCTTCACTAGACTAGCCAGGCCCAGTTCCTGCAACTCCTGTTCTTTGTATGTTTTGGCTTCCAGCCCCCTAATCATCTTTCGTGCTCTCCTCCACACTCTTTCCAAAAACATCTTTTTTTTAACCTTGTTTCCCTGAAAATAAGACCTCCCCGGTTAATAAACCCAATCGGGCTTTTGAGCGCATGTGCTAAAATAAGCCCTCCCCCCAAAATAAGCCCTCCTCAAAAATATTGCAACACAGCAGCAGCCATAAGTTGACCACGCTCACCGCCTCCTGCACCTCAAAAATAATAAGACCTCCCCGAAAATAAGGCCAAGAACTTATTTCAGGGGTCAAAAGAAAATAAGACCCTGTCTTATTTTCGGGGAAACACGGCACCCATTTCAACCATGTGGGGGACATGGCCCCCGTATATCCCTCAAGGCCATGACTGAGGAGTTCTGGGAGTTGAAGTCCTCAAGGCCTAAAAAGTTCCAAGTTTGACGAGCTCAATAGGAAGACGATCTTCTTGATCCCTGCCCACCATTGAGGTAGTAATCTTTTCGGGAGCAGAACTGTAGGCATTGCCCCATGCCGGTTTCTTCCACAGAACGTCCCTCGTTCACCCATTGCCTTGAAGGGGAGGCGGGGTCCCGAACGCAGCAAAGCCAGGGGCTTTGCACGGAGGAAAAGGAGCTTGGAAGGGGACTGGCAGTGTGTGTGTGTGTGTGTGTGTGTGTGTGTGCAGGTGGGGTGGCGTGGGGGACCAGCAGGTGTGCCCCTCTGCACATGGCGTCAGCAAGCGTGCGCCGTCTGTGCGAGGCTTCCTGCTTTCCAAAGCTCAGCAGATGCTGCCCTTTAAAAATTAATAACTTGAACTGTTTCAAGTGTCAGACGAATCCAAGGAGAGAGAGAGAGAGAGAAAGAGGTAGCCCTTTAGGAATCTATTAACTGGGGAAGGGGGACCGGGGGGGGCATGGGAGGGGGGAGATTCCCTAACCCCCAGAGCTGGAGGCCAGACCTCCCCACCCTCCCCCACACACACGTACACACATGCACACACAAACACACACAGCTTTGCCCTTGATGTGACATAGCCGAGCATTGCTGCCTCTGCTTTTCCAAATGGGAGGGGGAGGAGAGGGGAGGGTAAAAGGTGCAAAGCAGAGGAACCTGTGAAAGAGGGAAGCCACCTGCGTGGCCTTTGGCATGCCGATGCCACCTCTGAATCCTCTTACACTCATCTTTTCCAAAGGTCTATTTTTGTGTTATCTCTTGCTTCTCTTTTTTTTCCCACTTTTTGCTCCAGAGTTCTCCTCCTTTTCTCTCTCTCTCTCTGCCTCTCTCTCTGTCTGTATCGCTCTGTCTCTGTCCCTCTCTCTCTCTCTCTCTCTGTCTCTTTGTCTCTCTCTCTGTCTCTCTGTCTGTCTGTATCACTCTGTCTCTGTCCCTCACTCTGTCTGTCTCTCTGTCTCTGTCCCCCCCTCTGTCTCTGTCTCTATCACTCTCTCTGTGTGTGTGTCTCTCTCTCTATGTCTGCCTCTCTCTCTCTCTGTCTCTGTCTCTCTCTCTTTCTCTCTCTCTCTCTCTGTCTCTTTGTCTGTCTCTCTCTCTGTCTCTCTGTCTGTCTGTATCACTCTGTCTCTGTCCCTCACTCTGTCTGTCTCTCTGTCTCTGTCCCCCCTGTCTCTGTCTCTCTCTCTCTGTCTCTCTCTCTATCTCTCTATCTCTATGTCTGTCTCTCTCTCTCTCTTTCTCTCTCTCTCTCTCTGACGGTGGATGGACCGTCTCTTCCTGCGCTATTTTGCAAATGCCAAAGCATCGGTGAAACTTTATTAGGATTTTTTGCAGCATTGCTACCCATCCCCCTGCTTTTCCGTTCCTTTCCCTTTTGGAAGGTTTGCCTTGTCGACCCCGTGCAGGAGGTCCTCGACTTAACAACGGTCGGTTTCGTGATCTTCTGAAGTTAACAACGGCACTAAACAAAAGCAACTTAAGACCATTTTTTAATATACTTAGGACCATATACTGTCCTATGATTTCCATTCAGACGCTTTGACAATTGCCTCCTATTTATGACGGGGTTGCACTGCCCTCGGGTCACGTGATCTCCATGGGAAAGCCACAATTCACTTCTTAGGGATTTAACAATTGCAGTGATTCACGTAACAGCAGTGGCAAGAAAGGTTGTGCGATTCATTTGAGAACTGTCTCGCTGTCGGGGTTCCAAATAGCATCCAAAAGTAAATCAGAGTCCGAGGCAAAGTATTGCTCAAAGTTCCGATTTATTAAGAGACTCATGTTGGCACATCTGGGAAAACCCAAATCTGAAAGCTTCCCGGTTTTCCCCACCCAGTTGAAAGTTCAAGATTGAATGTCTACGCGGACCTTTCTCGGATGGCCTGCTTTTCTGCTAGGGCATTGTTGGCAAAGCTTTCGGCACCAAGTGCCGAAACGGGAGTGTGCACACATGGGGGAGCACCAGAAACCGGAAGAGCTGAGCTTCCGGTTTCTGTCATGCGCCGGTCACCTGGTCTTCCGGTTTCTGGCAAGCATGCATGTGCGAAGACACACTGGCCGACATGCACGTGCATGCTGGAAACTGGAAGCTCAGCTTCTTGGAGCGCGCATTCATGCCAGGGAACTGGTCTTCCGGTTTTTCGCGCTCCCGCGCTGGCGAACAGCTGTCATGTACATGCCGGAACCTGGAAGAGCAACATGCGATGGCTGGCCTTTTTGTAGTCAGATCTAAGCTTTGTTTGAGATATAGCTGAACTTTCCCCCTGTTCCTTCCCTCCCCTCAGTCTGTGTCATAAATCACATCCCCCAATGAGTTGCACCCCTCCCAAGCCTGCTGCAGTAATCTGAGATCTGACTTTCGACGAAAGTATGGAATGCTCTTTCTCCCCCCCCCCCTTTCTCTCAGCATGACAACTTTAGGAGTTGACATTGGCTGGGGATTCTGGGAGTCGTATCACAGATTCTCACGATTGGACCGTACTGGGAAAACTATTTTGCTGGATTGTTATTTGGGCTTCTTGGCTCCCAGTGCTTCGAACCATCCAATCGGATCTTAACACGCTCCCTTCTTCCTCTCTTTGTTGGACTCAAACTGGTCCAACGAAGAGTGAAGATTAATTGAAAGGCCAGTCTAGCGAAAAAGAAGGGCCAGGGGTGTAGAATGTAGAAATTCAGCCGCGGTGTCCAAAACTGGATGCAGCATTCCAGGTGTGGCCTTACTAAGGCTTTATAAAACGGTACTTAGACTTCACTTGGTTTTGAGGCTATGTCCCTCAAAAGGGGTCGGCATCCTTAAACACCCAAAAAGCCATTTGGACCCATTTCCCACCGAAAAGAAAGCACCGGGAGCCACAAAACCTGGGTGGGCATGGCCAACTCGACACCACTCACTCCCACCCAGTCGTGACCCCCTCAGCCATGCCTACCCAGGTTTTGTGGCTCCCAGTGTTTTCTTTTGTGTGGGAATGGGTATCTCTCTGTCTCTCATCTTTCTCTCTCTCTTTCTCTCTCTGTCTCTCTGTCTCGTGTCTCTCTCTCTCTCTCTCTCTGATTCTGATTCTCTGGCACCTCATCTCTTGCTGGATCTTGTGGGCGATTCTTCCAGCCCTTGTTTGTGCTGCACGTTCCTCAGTTGCTTGGGGAGATACACGACATGCTCTCCGCCCCTTACCTTCTCAGGCCAGGCGAGGAGTGACTGGGAAAGGAGGATGAGGGGCGAGGCCAGCCAGTGGTGAGATCACCCGACAAGGAGCCACGGCAGAGGGACAAAAGAGCCGTATGCGGCTCCGGAGCCGCAGATGGCAGACACCCAGTGTGTACAATCAAGTATTGTATTGGCTGTTTTGGCGGCTGCCGCACACAGCCGGCTCGTGTTTAAGTGGCCATCCACTAGGGCTCCCAAGGTCCCTCTCACAGTGATTGCTTTTGAGCCAGGTTTCGCCCAGTCTGTCCTTGCACCTTTGGTTCATAAGGAAGGGGAGAAAGGCAGAGGTGCCCTCTGCACCTCCTGGCATAGGAACTCCAGGCCTGGAGATTGCAACCACTCAGTGGGGACAATTTGTCATTTTGTATCAGTTCCTCTCAGCGCAAAACGGGAGGCCAGCCCTTGCCCAACCTGCTTTGAAACGGACAGGTGTCTAAGTGAGAGGATGAGGGGGGAGAAGGGGAAGCCATTGCTCGTCGTGTTTCTGACCCACGTAACGTCCTCTCTTTTCTTCTTCCCATGTCCAGGTTTTCCGGAAGCCAGCACTGCGGACATATTCATTGTGCATACCAGTATCGGGAACATTATCACTGCCTTGACCCAGAGTGCAACTACCAGGTAGAAAATATACAATTAAAAACCTAGAGGCTTTGCGAAACCAGCCCCAAAAGTGTGTGGGGGGGGGGGAGAGGAAAGGTTGAAGACTAAATAATCTAGGGCAGGGGTCCCCCCTCAACCCTGGACATCGGCCCACCACCGGGCCACACGAACGGCAGGCGGTATGCCCACTTGCGGACGTCAAACGGCGTGTGCATGCATGTGATTCCGCCCTCCACAGCTCGCACGGCCTCGTTCCCTTCTTCCCCGGCCCTCCTTCTCCCCCAGTTAGGCCACCAAGCCACAAAGGTTGGGGGATTGCTGATCAAGTGGCCGTAACGTCCAGTGCGGCAGTTTGCCCGCCGCACGATTGTTTCCCAAGGGCTGCTAGAGTGCAGCCTTTATCTGGGGGAAGTTTCAAAGGAGGGGGGGGTTCCCCCTGAGGATTTTTGCCCGTGGGAAAATTTCTTCCAGGGACGGGCTTAGCCTCAGGTGACGAGTCACCAGGTGTTCTGATCCAGGCTTCCTTAAAAAGCAGGGAGCAGAGTCTTGATCCCGGGAGAACCCCTTTTATTTGCACGACTGTGAATTCCTTTCACTCACAGTCCGCAAGGCATAACAAACGGTCTTTCAAAGGAATATTTATCAACACGAACCTTATCTCGCTTGGCGAGCTGCCAGATAGCTAGTTTCCAAATGCAGGGCAAGGCAAAACTTGGCACAGAGTCTCTTATAGTCGCACACAGAGCTTTCCACTGTTGAAATGACCAAAGAAACTGATTGTTTCCTGCAAAAGCCCCCTCCCCGTTCGCTCCTCTTTTGTCTCCCGTGGGAGGGGCCAATCACCTCCAAGGTGTGGCTTTACTCCCAAGTCGACCCTGCTTTCTTAGTTGTTCTCGTCTTCTGGAAGCTCTGCCTATGTGCACACTGGGAACAGGCTCCAGCTGTTCCTCTGCCTCGCTGCCGTCTAGCTCCCTCTCTGCCTCCGACGCAGAGCCCTCGTCTGAGCTTCCCTCGGCCCCCAGGACCGGCCCATGTTCCTCCCCAACCTCCTCGCTGTCTGACTCTGCTGCAGAGCAGGTCGCAACACCGGGCTCCTTCCCTCGTACGTGGTGAGCCTTTTAAAAACCCCGGGGCAAATGAGCTGCTCAACAACCAGCCAGCCGTTTCAGAGATCCCTCCTGCTCTCCGTGATAATCTCCATGTTGTTGTTGTTGTTGTTTTGGCCTGCTAATGCAAGGGATGTTCTTGGCAGAGCCAGGAGGACATAAAATGGGGAAGTTAACTTGAGACGGAGAGCCGCTAGGAAGGGTTAGGGTTAGGGTAACAGCTTGTTGGGACCGTTCCAGACATTCTTTATGGACTTCCGGCGGGTAATTGTCACAGGGTCCCACGGCGCCTAAAAACACTCCACTGTCAGCCTTTCCCCCCCTCCTCCCTCCAAGAAACGACCCCCTTTAAATACAGAAAGGCAGGTGGGCTTAAGGCCTCTGGGCCATAACGGAGACGGATGGGATTCCGCCCGCCAGTTCCTCCCTCCTTTCGCCCTGCTCCTTCCCAAGGGAGCGATGGTTAATCCCGCGCTGGTGTGCGCGCTCTGATCAAAGGTGCTTGAGTAGTAGCCCCTGGGGGAGAGCAACCCCAGGTGATGTTTGGTAGCTCCTGCCGCTGGGTTGGAGGAAGTTGGAAGAGCTCTCTACATGGGGCTCCCCTTGAGATGCACCCGAAGGCTGCAGCTGGTTCAGAATGCGGCCGCGCAGACAATTGTGGGAGTCACTAGGTACTCCCACGTAACACCTCTGCTGCGCGGGCTGCACTGGCTACCTGTGGCTTTTCGGGTGCGTTTCAAGGTGTTGGTTATCATCTTTAAAGCGCTCCATGGCTCAGGACCTAGCTATTTGCGGGATCGTATCCTGCCCCATACATCCCTTCGGCCGATTCGCTCTCACAGAGAGGGACTCCTCCGGGTGCCGTCCACTAGGCAATGCCAGCGGGCGACGCCCAGGAGTAGGGCCTTCTCTGTGATGGGCCCGACCCTCTGGAATGACCTCCCCCCGGACATCAGAACTACCACCGACCTCCGCTCCTTCAGTAAGAAACTTAAAACCCACCTGTTCAATTTAGCCGGCCTGGCCTAATTCCCAATTTTAGTCTCTCAAGTCTGCATTTTTAAATTTTTAGGGGTACGCTTTTTAGCTGATTTTAACTTTTATTATTCTGTACAGCTGAATTTAGGTTTAATTCGCTTTTAAGGGTATGTAAGGGTATTTATTTTTTGTATCTGTTTTTAATGTGATGCCTGTACACCGCCCCAAGTCCCTTCGGGGAGAGGGGGCAGTCTATAAATTTTGAAAATAAAATAAATAAATAAATAAAATAGAAGCAGGATGCAGAGGAAGGGAGAGAAGTTGGAACGGCCGGCCGGCTGGCTGGGAGGACTGCCAGGACACACTTGTCCAGCCAGCTCCACCACGTCACATGCTGCCTTTGCATACCCGCCATTCAGGGTTGGCTTTAACTCAGTTGGGGTTTGTTTTTGTTTTTTTGTGGTCAGCCCCTCCCTCCCCCGATCGTTAAGGCTGTGGTGGCACGCTGGCCGGGGTTCCCAGGAGTAGCTGCCACGGATTTCTTCCCTGGCCGTCCGTCGGGATCGGAGGCATACCTCCAATTGCAGCAGGCAGGGAAAACTGGTTCCGTTCCCCCCACCCCCACCCCCAGCCTGTGAGTTTCTGTGGAAGGCGGTTAAGGATGTGGGCAGTGGGAACCCCTCCATGGGTGGGGAGGAGGTGCATCTCCAAAGGCAACAGAAGAATTAACAGATGGAAACTAAGCAAGGAGAGAAGCAACCTAGAACCAAGGAGAAATTTCCTGGCAGTGAGGACAATTAACCAGTGGAACAGCTTGCTACCAGAATTCGTGAGTGCTCCAACAGTGGAAGTTTTAAAGAAGAGATTGGACAACTATTTGTCCAGGATTGTATAGGATCTCCTGCTTGAGTAGTGGGTTGGACTAGAAGACCTCCAGGGTCCCTTCCAACTGTTTCTTTGAAAAAGGAGCTCTGTTTCTTTGAAAACGGAGCCCTTTGTCCTGACAGTGAGAACAATTAATCAGTGGAACAGCTTGCCTCCAGATATTGTGAATGCCCCAACACTGGAAGTCTTTAAGAAGATGTTGGATAGCCATTTGTCTGAAACGGTATAGGGTTTCCTGCCTAGGCAGGGGGTTGGACTAGAAGACCTCCAAGGTCCCTTCCAACTCTACTATTGTATTGTATTGTATAGCCCTTAAGGAACAGAGTTGGGGGGGGGCAGAGATAGGCCTTTAGAAAAGATTGACCCCAGGCGAGTGTAAAACTGCTGTGATTTTAATTGGCTCTAGAGCAGGGCTTGTGGACTTCGACTCCCAGAATTCCCCAGCCAGCCAAGCTTGGTTGACACAGGGATACAATCAAGATCAAGGGAGGTACTATTGCCACTCTGTAAAGCCTTAGTAAGGCCACACCTAGAGTGCTGCGCCCAGTTTTGGTCACCACACTATAAAAAAGTTGTTGAGACTCTTTAAAAAAAAGTGCAGAGAAGAGCAATCAGGATGATGAGGGAGCTGGAGGCTAAAACATAGGGTGAAAATTGCAGGAAGTGGGCCTTGCTAGTCTAGTGAAGAGAAGGACCAGGGGAGACAGGAGAGCAGCCTTCCGATATTTGAGGGGTCAAGCTATTCTTCAAAGACAGAGAATAATAATGGATGGAAACTGACAAAGGAGAGATTCAACAAGGAGGAACTTTCTGACAGTAAGGACAATCGACCCATGGAACAGAAGTTGCTTTCAGACATTGGTGGGAGCTTCCTCACTGTAAGCTTTGAAGAAGAGATTGGACGGCTATTTGTCAGAAATGGTGTAGGGTCTCCTGCTTGGGCAGGGGGTTGGACTAGATGACCTATAAGGTCCCTTCCAACGCCTGTGAATCTGACTTAAAGTCTTAAAAGTTGTCTTAAAAGTTGTCAATATTCAGTCTTTCCCCGGTCCGGATTTTAAAAGTCTTAAAAGTTGTCAGTCTTTCCCCATTCCGGATTTTAAAAGTCTTTAAAGTTGTCAGTCTTTCCCCATTCCGGATTTTAAAAGTCTTAAAAGTTGTCAGTCTTTCCACATTCCGGATTTTAAAAGTCTTTAAAGTTGTCAGTCTTTCCCCATTCCGGATTTTAAAAGTCTTTAAAGTTGTCAGTCTTTCCCCATTCTGGATGTTAAAAGTCTTAAAAGTCGTCAGTGTTCAGTCTTTCCCCATTCCGGATTTTCTCTCTGCTGTGAAACCCTCCTGGGGAGACACCATAGGTAGCTGGAATGCCCACACCTGTCTATCACTGGGATGCTTTCCCTCCACACCTCACCTTCTGCTTCTCTCTCTCTCTCGCCCCACCCCCACCCCCCAGAGGTTCACCAGTAAACAGGACGTCATCCGACACTACAACATGCACAAGAAACGGGACAACTCCCTCCAGCATGGCTTCATGCGCTTCAGCCCCCTGGACGACTGCAGCGTCTACTACCATGGCTGCCACCTCAACGGGAAAAGCACACATTACCACTGCATGCAGGTAAATGCCCAGAACCCAGAACTCGGCCGGCCTGGGAGACCCAAGGATCCGTTTGCCCTGACTGGTTGATCCCGTGGGGTGAAATGCTACCGGTTCGGGCCGGTTTGCCCGAAACGGGTAGTAAAAGAAATGCTTTAAAAAGTTTTTTTTAAAAAACAAAAGTTCTGACGATGGCGCACCGTTACACAGCTGCTATTTTTAAAAACTTTTTAAACGGATTTTTTTTTTTTTTTTACTACCGGTTGGGGCAAAATGCTAAAAAAAACAAAAGTTAAAAAAAAAAAGATTCTGGCGATCAGCTATGCAACAATGAGCTGTGCCGTACGATCGTCGGGACCTTTGGTGTGTGCGTGTGTGAAGTCCAGCTGCTTTTGCATTAGTGTGTGTGAGTCCGTTGCGTCTTGCGTTTTGTGTTATTTTTGTGTAAAGGTTGAGAATTGGTTTTTGAGCTCTCTGCGAAGTTCCTGCTTGTTGCCGGGGGCCATTTTGTGTGAAGCCCAGCGGCTTTTGCATTGTGTGTGAGTCCGTTGTGTCGCTCTTGTGTTATTTTTGTGTAAAGTGTGATCATTTTTAAGCTCTCGGTGAGGTTCCTGCCTGTTGCCCACCAGTCACATGACCGCCAAGCCACACCCACCCAGTCACATGACCGCCAAGCCACACCCACCCAGTCACATGACCGCCAAGCCACACCCACCCAGTCGCATGACCACCAAGCCACACCCACCAAGCCATGCCCACAGACCCGGCAGGGAAATGTTTTGAATTTCACCATTGGTTGATCCCCACTGAAACCGAGTCTTATTGTGGGAATAATTCCAAAGCCCCTCACCCTTTTCTGCAGGTTGGCATCATGGTACGAGGTGTGTTTTTCCAGAAGGGATAACTGGTGGGCTTTTCCTTTGAGATCCCCACCCATGGGTAACTTGCCAGCTGCCTCCGCGGAGGATGCCACCCCAGTGGGAGGCTTCCTTCTCAACTCAGAGCTTGCTCTCTGTTTGAGCAGTGACCTCCCCCCCCCCCCCCAGCTGCTCTCTCTCTCTGGGGTTGCTCCTTCTGTGGCTGGCTGCTGCTGTGCCCATCAAATATTAAATAGCAGCCCAGTTTCAAATAGGAGATCAGAGGAAGTCACCAGCTTCTGCGTTAGGGAGGAAGCGTTTGATGGGAAAGTTGGTGAGTTTGGTTCACTCCCGGAGCAGAGAATTTAAAAACCTTTCAGATTCCACCTTTTTTTTTTTTTTGTTCACGGTGAGTTAAGCAGCTGGACAGAGGAGACCTGATAGCAGTGTTCCAGTATCTCAGGGGCTGCCCTAAAGAAGAGGGAGTCAAGCTATTCTCCAAAGCCCCTGAGTGTAGAACAAGAAGCAACGGACGGAAACTAATCCAGGAGAGAAGCAACTTAGAACTAGGGAGAAATTTCCTCCCAGTTAAAACAATCAACCCATGGAACAGAAGTTGCCTTCGGGAGTTGTGGCAGCTTCATCCCTGGAGGCTTTTAAGAAGAGATTGGACTGCCGTTTGTCAGAAATGGTGAAGGGTCTCCTGCTTGGGCAGGAGGGTTGGGCTAGATGACCTCCAAGGTCCCTTCTTCCAACTCTGTTCATCTGTAAATTTCCTCCATTATCAGAAAGGCCACCAACTGAGGTCCTTCAAATGACTGGACTGCATCCAGTTTTGGTGACTTGGATATTATAAAAAAAAGATGTTTTTGGAAAGAGTGCAGAGAAGAGCGAGAAAGAGGATCAGGGGGCCAGAGGCCAAAACGTATGAAAAACAGGAGTTGCAGGAACTGGTTATGTCTAGTTTAATGAAAAGAAGGACTAGGGGAGACATGATAGCAGTCTTCCAGTATCTCAGGGGTTGCCAGAAAGAAGAGGGAGTCAAAATATTCTCCCTCAGGTGCAGGACAAGAAGCAATGGGTGGAAACTAATCAAGGAGAGAAGCAACTTAGAACTGAAGAAAAACTTCCTGACAGTGAGAACAATTAATCAGTGGAACAGAAGTTGCCTCCAGAAGTTGTGAATGCCCCAACACTGGAAGTCTTTCAGAAGACGTTGGATAGCCATTTGTCTGAAGTGGTGGAGGGTTTCCTGCCTAAGCAGGGGGTTGGACTAGAAGACCTCCATGGTCCCTTCCAACTCTTGTTATTCTAAATCTCTTAAATAGCAGCCTTTGCCCCCCCGCAAGCTTTCCCCCTTTTTTCATGTCCATAATAGGTCTGGACAAAAAAAAGCCCAGTTCGTTGTTTATACCGAGGGGACCATTTTTTTCCCTGCTTTACCCACAATGAGCCCTATTGGAAATTATTCACCGGGCGAATTTTTTGGGGGTTTGCTTTTTGTTTAATTTCTTCTTTTAACGCCACTCCCGGGTCTGTCTTTTTTCACGGTGTCAGTGGGGGGGGCCGGGGCCGGGTGGGGGGGGAACGGAGAGGCCCTTGTTAGATTGGAAATAGTTTCGGAATAGCTTCCCCCACCACCACCACCCACCCACCCCTTGCATGCTCTCTGGACGTTTGTCAGATGCTTTCTTCTCCACCCAAGGTGAAGTGGTGTGTGTGTGTGTGTGTGTGCGTGTTTTAGTTTGCTTCAACTTCTGAGATGGTACAGGCATTGGCACCCGAGCCTCAGAAAGAGGTAGAGAAAGCAGGGACTTTCTCTCTCTCTCTCTCTCTCTCAGTGGGCACATGGGCCTTGTCAAATTCTCCTGGAATTTTACTCAATATGGCAAGTTTGGCCCGAGCTGGAGAGAGAGAGAGAGAGAGAGAGAGTGAGAGAGACATCCTGCATTCCTTCTTCCCTTCTAGGCAGCCTTAAAACGAAGCCGGCCACAGGCCCAAATCCTTCCGCTAGCCAGAGACCCCATCCCCAATAACGGAGAGATTTTGGAGGGTGAAAGAGTGACCAGATCACCTCTCTGCTTTATGTGGGCTGTTGACGTTTCCAAGTGAATTCCCATCTTTTTCTCTCTTTCCCTCTCTCCCTCTCTCTCTCTCCCCCCCTCTCTTCCTTCATCTCTTTCTCTCTCTCTCTTTCTTTCCCCCCTCCCTTCCTTCGTCTTTCTCTCCCTCTCTCTCCCCTCCCTCCCTTCATCTCTCTCTTTCCCGCTTTCTCCCTCCCTTCATCTCTCTCCCCTTCTCTCTCTGTCCCTCTCTCCCTCTCTCTCTCTCCCGCTTCCTCCCTCCCTTCATTTCTCTCCCCTTCTCTCTCTGTCCCTCTCTCTCTCTCTCCCCTTCTCCCTCCCTTCATCTCTCTCCCATTCTCTCTCTGTCCCTCTCTCCCTCTCTCTCTCTCCTTCTCCTGCCCTGCATCTCTCTCCCATTCTCTCTTTTTCCCGCTTCCTATCTCTCCCTTCCTCCCTCTCCCTCTTTCCCCCTCCCTTCCTTCGTCTCTCTCTCCCGCTTCCTCCCTCTCCCTTCCTCTCCCTCTCTCTCTCCCCTCCCTTCGTTCATCTCCCTCTCTCTCTCCCTCTCCCTCCATCTCTCTTTCTCTCCCACTCCCTCCCTCTCTCTTTCCCCCTTCCTTCCTTCGTCTCTCTTTCTCTCCCTCTCTCTCTCTCTCTCCCTTCCTCCCACTCCCCCTTCTTTTTTTCCTGTGGACTCATATCTCACAGGCTGCACCATTAGCAGAGGTGGGAAGGGGGTCTTTTCTGCAAGGGACCCCCCCTAATTAGGGAGAGAAGCAACCTAGAACTGAGGAGAAATTTCCTGACCGTGAGGACAATTAATCAGCGGAACGAGTCGCCTCCAGAAGTCGTGCGTGCTCCATCCCTTTTGAGAAGAGATTCGATAGCCATTTGTCTGAAATGATATAAGGTTTCTAGCTTGAGTAGGCGGTTGGACTAGAAGACCTCCAAGGTCCCTTCCCATTCTGACACCAATCCTTTGGTCCCCTCTCTTCTGCTTTCCTTCCTTCCTCTGTTTCTTTTTCTCCCTCTGGTAAGAAGTGAAATGTCAACGGTTCTAGTAACTCTTGTCGCACTTGGAGAACCTGGCTTTATTTTAAAAAAAAAAACAACCCACAACTCTGCAGCTTTCTGACTAGTTGCCACAATTCCCCTCCCTCCCTCAGGTGGGCTGCAACAAGGTGTACACCAGCACCTCTGACGTGATGACCCACGAAAACTTCCACAAGAAGAACACACAGCTGATCAATGATGGCTTCCAGCGGTTCCGGGCCACAGAAGACTGCGGCACGGTGGACTGCCAGTTCTACGGGCAGAAGACCACCCACTTCCACTGCAGGTGGGCACGGGGGCAAGAGGAAAAAAAGGTTCTCACTGGGTAGGTGGGCATCCCTTACCTTCTGTACAGTTTTTCTCCGCGCGAGGGCTCTGCCCAGCATCGGTTAGAACCAAGGAAAAAAGGCATTTGACAGGGTTGAAAGAGCCTTGGCTTCACTGGGCTGCATTGGGGAAAGGACATTCATGGTAATCAGTCTAGGTCAGTGGTTCCCAAGGTGGGGCCTATGCCCCACAGGGGGGGGGGAATTGATTTTTAATGGGGGCAATTTGAACCTTGTTTAAACCAAATTAATGGCCTTTTAGGCTTCCTCCGCGTGAGTAGAGTTCACTTTTTGAGTAAAGTAAGAATTGTATGTTACCGGGGGTGGGGGGTTGTCAGGATTTTAAAGATGCTTAGGTGGGGCACGGCCAAAAAAAGGTTGAGAACCACTGGTCCACGTGATCAGCTGCCCACAACCTTTGGGACACCAGGGACCCATTTTGTAGAGAGAGGTTTTCCCGCGCACTGGAGGAGGCATGGTTTCATCCATTGCCTGCATCCCCTGGATGGGACTTCGCTTGTTTGCATGAAGTGCTTTCTGGCATGCTGCGGTCTGGTGCTGGTCCATGAATCGGGGGTTGGTCTAGGCCAATATCTGAGGAAGACTGGTGTCCAAATTTGCTTTGTCCTTGTACAACAGTCTGGGCCTTTTGGAATCGGTGGCTCTGATGTGTCTTGCTTGCTGAAAGGTGCAGCTCTTGGAGTCTGAGAAATGTATCCATGCATTAATGCTGGAGGTTGGAGCCACAGATTTTAGAAGTGGGACCCAAGAAGTCAAGTCCAGATCTTCTCTCCCAGGAAAGCCATTATTTCAGCAAAGATTGCAAGATGGCCTTGCATGAACCTTCCCCTTGTCTCGGAAGAGGTTCATGCAGCTGACGTCCTGCCCTGCTGACAGGTCTCAGTTCAACCTTTAGCGCAGAGTTCTCCGAGATTTCTGACTTTGCGGGCCAGCGCAGGGCCGGGGGGAGGGAACGGTTCCATGCGAGTGGCAGGCAAGGATGCACACGCACAGCTCCACTTGTGTGAGTAGCAAGTAATCGTCCCCAGCGCTCGCACAAATGGAACGTTCGCGCAGATGCTTGCTGCTTGGGCAAGGGGCATGCACACGGGCGGTACACAGGCACACACTTGCTGCTTTGGATGGTCTGGTTCTGAACAGCTCAAAGCCCGGTAGTGAACCACACCTCAGGGGTTGGGGACCCCAGTTCTAGCGAATTTTTTGTCTGAAATCCTGCCAAGCCAAGACACGAAGGCAGGACACGCTCAGCTGCCTGGCCTGTAGCTCCAAGGATCGGCCGCTTCAGGGGGACTTCACCGTCCCATGGGGCAAGGTGAGTGACAGGGCTCTTCCTGGGCCTGACCCATCCCTTTCTCTCTCGCAGGCGGCCCGGTTGCACCTTCACCTTCAAGAACAAGTGCGACATCGAGAAGCACAAGAGCTACCACATCAAGGACGACGCCTATGCCAAGGACGGCTTCAAGAAGTTCTACAAGTACGAGGAGTGCAAGTACGAGGGCTGCGTCTACAGCAAGGCCACCAACCACTTCCACTGCATCCGGCCTGGCTGCGGCTTCACCTTCACCTCCACCAGCCAGATGACCTCGCACAAGCGCAAACACGAGCGCCGGCACATCCGCAGCTCGGGCATGCTGGGCTTGCCCACCTCGCTGATGGGTGCCAAGGAGAACGAGCAGGAGGAGTCCAGCAACGACGACCTGATCGACTTCTCCGCCATGAGCTCCAAGAACTCCAGCCTGAGTGCCTCTCCCACCAGTCAGCAGTCTTCCGTCTCCTTGATCATGCCGTGCACCCCCTCCACCTCAGCCGCCGAGCTGGCCGCCTCGCAAGCCGCCAGCAAACCCGCCGGCAATATGCCCTCAGCTTCCAAAATGCCCGCCCTGCTCTCTCAAGCCCTCCCAAGCAATATCCCTTTGGCCCTGGCCCTACCCAATGCGGCACTTCCAGGAACGACAGGCACTTACTTCCCCATGCTCCCTGGCCGGGTCTCGGCCCAACTGTCCACCAGCTCCAGCAGCTTGCTAGCCGCCGGCACGGCGAGTACCAATCAGGCATCTTCAGCCAGTTCGCCTTCGCCGGCCCTCTCGGGTTCTGGCGAGGGGGCGGCCACCTCTTCGCCGACTCCGGTGGCCTCCATCATGGAGAAGATCTCGGCCAGCAAAGGGTTGATTTCGCCCATGATGGCTCGGTTAGCGGCAGCAGCTCTGAAATCCTCTGTATCGGTGGAGGCAGGTGAGTGCCCTGGCAGGCTCTTTTCCTTGGACCAGTTCACGGGGTGAAATTCCAAAGGGGAGGCCTGGCAGATCATCTCCCATGGAGAGAAGGACGGATCACTTGCCATTAAGCCGAGATCTGAAGATCCACGTTTTGGGCAACTGGCAAGTAGAGCTTCCGCCAGACTGGAATCGGGATTTTTTCCCCATCTTTTCAAATCCAGCTCGGACTAAGCCTCGTGGCATGGGAGGAAAAAGAGCTTCCCTGTTTCCCTGAAAATAAGAAGGGTCTTATTTTCTTTTGACTCCTGAAATAAGCGCTTGGCCATATTTTCGGGGAGGTCTTATTATTTTTGAGGTGCAGGAGGCCCCTTAACCTTGGCCCACGGATCAGCTGATCCAGAGAGGGACGGACGTTCTGTCTCTGTTTCTGGAAAACTCTTGCCAGCCCTAGCGTCACAGGGCCTGCCGCTCTTTTTGCGACCGCCACTAAGAGAAGGGGCGCGGTAGCTAGGGTCTCCACGCGGCCATTCCACATAGATGGCAGGTGTATGTGGGGCGCGTAGGGCATGTTCCCCCTCTTTCCCCCCCCCAGGAAAGGGTGGGGACTGGCTGCGCATGCGTTTAAATATTTTAAGGGAGGGCTTATTTTAGCGCATGCGCTCAAAAGCCCGATCGAGCTTATTATCCGTGGAGGTCTTATTTTCGGGGAAATTTCCCAAGAAGTCTTTTTATTCTTCACATTATTATTATTTTTTTTAAAAAGCCAGGAAGGCAGGGAAGGGAAATCTTCCTTAACAAGGAGAGTGGTCATTGATAGATCTATTCCCCCCCCCCCACTTTATTTTTATTTTATTTTTATTTTTTAATAAAAAGCCACTTGCTCTCGGTGGAGCAGTTCCCCATCAGCCGAAGTGCCTCCGGGCAAATTAATATTTTAGTCAGCGTAGTGGCGAAAAGCTCAGCTGACACATTCACGTCAGCAACTTTTCCCCGTCGTGGTTTAAGCCTTCCCCGCACGCAGGGCCTTGCCTTTGCTTCGGGAGGTTTGGGGGGGGGTCTCGGATTCCTTTTGGGGACCCCTCTCTGCCTAACAAGAGTCAGCGGTTTGGGAAGAAGGAGGAAGGCCGAGGAGGCGCTGGTGGGAGGCCGCTCGGTCGAGACCCTGCGTTTCGGGGCCGAGGGAAGGGGGGGTGTCAGGCGGGTTGGAACCAATGGGATTGGGTGTCATTTTCGATCGAGCTGACATGGCAGACGTTCCTTCTGGGCATGCTCAGTGGAGAGACCGGTGCCAGTCACCAAGGCAACATGGAGGCTGGGGAATGGGAAGGGGTCTTGACTAGCAGTCCAGAGCTGCCACATTGCCTCAACATTAACGGCATCTTTAATAAACGTTGAAGAGGCAGCCCCACAAATGAGTTATGACAGCTTGCACAGAGCATCAGATCTCCCCCTACGCTCCTTCCGTCCGTCTCCTTTAAAGAGCCCACAGCCTGGACAACTTTGACATAATTTTTGCAATAATTATCACTTGAAGAATTTCCACACCAAGGATGGACGTCAGACCCCATCACGTCAGCCTGGCAATAAATGCTGACCAGCCAACCCGGCCCCTCTCTCTCTTCCCCACACGGCCCGGGTGGTGGGCAGGGGGGAGGGAGGGTTGTGTGTGTGTGTGATTGTAAATTGATGCATTGTTTCTTAACGTCTGAGCTTTATTTGTGGGTTGATTTCCATGACTTTATTTAGTGACACGTTGTGTTCTCTGTCTCTCTCTTTCTCTCTCTGTCTCTGGGTCTCTGTCTCTGTGTGTATCTCTCTCTCTCTGTTTCTCTCTGTGTGTGTGTGTGTCTGTCTCTGTGTGTATGTCTCTTTCTCTTTCTCTCTGTGTCTCTGTGTGTGGGTCTTTGTCTGTCTCTCGCTCTGTCTCTCTGTGTGTGTCTGTCTCTCTCTGTCTCTATGTGTGTATCTCTCTCTCTGTCTCTCTCTGTGTGTCTGTCTCTCTCTCTCTCCCTGTCTCTGTGTGTGTATCTCTCTCTCTCTGTTTCTGTGTTTGTATCTCACTCTCTCTGTCTCTCTCTCTGTGTGTGTCTGTTTGTGTGTGTGTCTCTCTGTCTCTCTCTGTCTCTGTGTGTGTATCTCTCCCTCTCTGTGTGTGTGTCTTTGTCTCTGTGTATCTCTCTCTCTCTCTCTCTCTGGGTCTTTGTCTCTGTGTGTATGTGTCTCTCTGTCTCTTTCTCTCTGTCTCTCTCTATGTCTCTCTCTCTCTCTGCCTCTCTGTGTGTGTCTCTCTCTCCGTCTCTCTCTCTCTCTCTCTGTGTCTCTCTCTCTGCCTCTGTGTGTGTGTCTCTCTCTGCCTGTCTGTCTGTCTGTCTGTCTCTCTTTCTGTCTCTCTCTCTCTCTCTCTCCCCACTTATCTTCTTTCCCGCGTGTAGGAAACGGGCAGCCCATAACCCCTGGACGGTTCAACCCAACACAAATGAAGTCCGAGGTGGCTGAGAATCCTGGCTCGGGACCCACCGCAGCCCAGGACTCCTTGCAGGAGCACAGCTTGGACCTTAGAATGAAAGATCATGGGTAAGAAAGAGTGGGCCTCTAGGACAGAGGACAACAAACAACCCAATTTGAGGACACCTCTCCCCACCCCCCAAAAAACCCCTTGCTATTGGCCAGCCCAGCTGGGCCCAAGACACCTGGAGGACACCAGTTGCCTCTCCTTTGAGATGCAGAAGACACAGATGTTTGGAAGTCTGTGCGAGTGGAGATACCTCCCACTCCAAGGAGACTAAGCTTTTCGGTGGCCCTGGTGTGCCTTAGTCCTCCCTGCCCATTTGACCTCCCAGTCAGAGTTGACCATCGTAGTTGAGCTATAAGCAGTGGTGGGATCCTACCAGTTTAACAACCGGTTCGGTGATCGCGCGCTGCACACAGTTTTGAGACAAAGTATCTTCCACATTACCGCCGGGGAGGAAAACAGCTGAGACGCGGCCGAGCGGCGACTCAGCTGAGAAGATGTAGGTGAATAAAGCACAGGGGCTGGCGGGTGGGCCCACTTCATTGTCGGAGCGAACCAGTTTGCCCAAACTGATCCGAACCGGCTGAATCCCAATCCTGGCTATAAGCCAGCCTTCCCAGTCAATTTCCTTCTCTATCTTCCAAGCCGTTGTCCTCCTCTCCCAACACAGTGGAGAGGAGAAGGCTCCCATCTGGGGTCACGTTTAGAAGGGGAGGTTGGGGTGCTTCCGGTGGGCTATTGGGTGGGTCTCCCTCATCCCCTGGGAGGGAGGGAGGGCTCCCTGGAGAGGAGGGGGAGAAGAAAGCCTCGGGGACCTCCCCGACCTCCTCAGGGCCTTTTCCTTGCCGGGTGGGCTTCCTTGCCTCCTCGTCCTTCGTACGCATCAGGTGGAAGGCAGGGAAAGGGGTTGCCAATTGGAAAGGAGAATTAATTGCCGCTCCCCACTGCACATCTTAACTAAACCCTGTTGGTTTGTGTGTTCCAGTAATGAATCAAATGGCCACACAGTCTCGGCAAATTCATCTCTTTTATCCTCGCTTATGAATAAGGTAAGAGCCATCCATCAAGAGCCTTTCATTCCCCCCTCCCACCAACTCCCCCACCCACCCAGAGAAATTAAAGCCAGAGAGGGGGAGAACGCGTTTGTTTTTTAATGTTTTGCCTCTAATAAGATGAGTTTGTACCATTTAAATTTTGAGACCATTTTTCATCGGGTATAATTTCAGAGCCACTGCTTACGAATTAATTTAATGAACTGGCTGAAGAAATATATTGCAGCCCCTGACACACATTCTCCCTCTGTGTGTGTGTGTGTGTGCCTCTCTCTTTCTATTTCTTTCTCCCTCTCTGTCTCTCTCTTTCTCTCTTTCTCCCTCTTTCTCCCTCTCTGTCTCTCTCTCTCTCTTTTTATCTCTTTCTACTTCTCTCTGCCTCTCCCTTTCTCTCTCTCCCTCCCTCTCTCTCTCTGTCTGTCTCTGTCTGTCTCTGTTTCTATCTTTCCCTCTCTCTCTCACTTTTTGTCTCTCTCTTTGTCTCTCTCTGTGTGTCTGTCTCTTTCTATCTTTCTCCCTCTCTCTGTCTCTCTCTCTTTCTGTCTCTCTCTCTGTCTGTCTCTGTGTCTCTCTCTCTGTGTCTCTCTGTCTCTCGCTGTCTTTTTCTATCTCTTTCTCCCTCTCTCCCTCTTTCTCTCTGTGTCTCTGTCTCCCTCTCTTTCTATCTCTTTCTTCCTCTCTCTGTCTCTCTTTCTCTCTGTCTGTCTCTCTGTGTCTGTCTCTCTCTCTCTCTCTCTCTTTCTATCTCTTTCTCCCCCCTCTCTTTCTCTGTCTTTCTCTGTCTCTCTCTGTGTGTCAGTCTCTGTCTCTCTCTTCCTATCTCTTTCTCCCTCTGTCTGTCTCTGTCTCTCTTCCTCTCTGTCTCTTTCTGTCTGTGTGTCTCTGTCTCTCTCCCTCCCTCCCTCTGTGTCTGTGTCTCTCTCTGTCTTCTCTCTCTCTTTCTATCCCTTTCTCCCTCTCTGCCTTTTTCTCTCCCTCTCTCTGCTGTGTGTGTGTGTGTGTGTGTGTCTCCCTCTCCCTCTCTGCCTCTGTCTGTCTCTCTGTCTGTCTCTCTCTCTGTGTGTCTCTCTCTCCACTCCCTCACCCCATGGAAGGAGGAGGACTCTGAACTTGGGCTTGTTTTTTTTTTCAATTTCAGAGCCAGCCACTTCTTCTGCTTTACGAGCGCTGTGTCATTTACATTTAAAAGTTTCGAAGGGGTGGAGGAATCTTCTTTTTCCTTTGTTTTTCCGAGAATGGAAAAGAAGAAGGTGGAAAAAAAAGGCCCCACCAAAATTTGGAGCTAGGCAGACTTCTTTTGAAAGTCTTTTGCTTTTTTTTTAAAAAAAAGGCACTGGGCCCTTTTACGAAGACCATTATTTAAATTATGCATCCGTCTGTGATGTTTATTTCTCTCTCCCCCCCCCCCTCCTTCTGTAAATGTTAAATACAATTTTGGCTAAGAGTGTTTGTCTTGCCTTACATAGCCAAGGTCCACTTGGAGAATGGTTTCTCCTCAAAGCCAAATTTGGGGGGGTTTCTTTGGAGGCTTTGCTCTGAATCTGCCATCCAGGCAGGGCTGAGAAAGTTCCCAGAATGTCTCTGTGACTTGACTTGGAGCTGCGTCCATTCTCCCCCGGCTTTTGAGGGGTCTCCCTCTCTGTCTCTCTTTCTCTTTCTCCCTCTCTGTCTCTCTTTCTCTCTCTCTGTCTCTTTCTCTTTCTCCCTCTCTGCCTCTCTCTTTCTCTCTCTCTGTCTCTCTTTCTCTTTCTCCCTCTCTGCCTCTCTCTTTCTCTCTCTCTGTCTCTCTTTCTCCCTCTGTCTCTCTTTCTCTCTCTCTGTCTCTGTCTCTTTCTCTTTCTCCCTCTCTGCCTCTCTCTTTCTCTCTCTGTCTTTCTTTCTTTCTCCCTCTCTGCCTCTCTCTTTCTCTCTCTCTGTCTTTCTTTCTTTCTCCCTCTCTGCCTCTCTCTTTCTCTCTCTCTGTCTTTCTTTCTTTCTCCCTCTCTGCCTCTCTCTTTCTCTCTCTCTGTCTTTCTTTCTTTCTCCCTCTCTGTCTCTCTCTGTCTCTCTCTTTCTCTTTCTCCCTCTCTGCCTCTCTCTTTCTCTCTCTCTGTCTCTCTTTCGCTTTCTCCCTCTGTCTCTCTTTCTCTCTCTCTGTCTCTGTCTCTTTCTCTTTCTCCCTCTCTCCCTCTCTCTTTCTCTCTCTCTGTCTTTCTTTCTTTCTCCCTCTCTGTCTCTCTCTTTCTCTCTCTTTCTCTTTCTCCCTCTCTTTCTCTCTCTCTCTGTCTCTTTCTCTTTCTCCCTCTCTGCCTCTCTCTTTCTCCCTCTCTGTCTCTCTTTCTCTTTCTCCCTGTCTCTCTTTCTCTCTGTCTCTGTCTCTTTCTCCCTCTCTGCCTCTCTCTTTCTCTCTCTCTGTCATTCTTTCTTTCTCCCTGTCTCTCTCTTTCTCTCCCTCTCTTTCTCTCTCTCTCTCTCTGTCTCTTTCTCTTTCTCCCTCTCTGCCTCTCTCTTTCTCTTTCTCCCTCTCTGTCTCTCTGTCTCTCTCTCTCTCTCTTTCTCTTTCTGCCTGTCTCTCTTTCTCCCTCTCTGTCTCTGTCTCTCTCTTTCTCCCCTCCCCCTCTCCCTCTCCCTCCCTCTCTCTCTGTCTCTCTCTCTCTGCCCCTCTCCCTCCCTCTCTCTCTCAGCAGCGTATTTTATACCCTGCCACTTTCAAACTGGCTTCTGATTAAGGTTTCTGATTTTAAGGCTAGCATTAACCACCTTAGTGGAAGTGATAGAAATAGTCTTTAGACATATACTGCTTCACCGCACTCAGTAAGCAGTTTAGAAAGTCAGCGTACTGCCCCCCCAAACAATCTAGATCCCTCATTTGACCAACTTCAGAAGGATGGAAGGCTGAGTCGACCCTGAGACGGTCAGGATCGAACTCCTGGCTGTGGGCAGAGTCAGCCTGCAATACCCCATTCTAACAGAAAGGAACATAGCAATAGCCCTTAGACTTACATACCGCTTCACTGTGCTTTACAGCCCTCTCTTAAGAGGCTTACAGAGTCGGTGTACTCCCCCCCCCCCCAACAATCTAGATTCCTCATTTGACCGACCTCGGAAGGATGGAAGGCTGAGTCGACCTGGAGATGGTTGGAATTGAACCACTGGAGGTCGGCAGAGTTAGCCTGCA